>VWZT01010170.1:1068208-1101674 GCA_013397055.1 Pachycephala philippinensis
CGGGGCGGGGCCCGCGGCCTCCCCGCCCGCCCCACTCCCGGCCCCGGCCCGGCCCGCCCCAGTCCCGTCCCCGGGCGAGCCCAGCCGGGCGCGCTGTGGGCCCGCAAGGTGCGCGTCCCTGGCCGCCCCGATCGGGGCTGGTGTGTGGCGTTTTCCCACGGCCGCTGCCGTGTTTGCGGGCCCCGAGGGTCCGGCCCCGGCGGGACGGAGCAGCCGCCACCTGCCGTGGGACAGCGCGGCACGGGGAACTCGGGGCGCTTCCTCTCGGCTGCTCAAGGGCTGTGTTTGAGGAAGCGTAAGTGTTGTCACATATTCGGCAGGTTCAAGAAGGTTTCGGCGAGCAGGCAAATAGAAAACCAGTGGGGAGAAAGTTCAAGATCAGCTCACGGCAATGACGCCGTGACTCCCCGACTCCCATGAGCAGTAACATCTTGCTGGCGGCAGAAGTGAAGTTGTATGAAAAGGAACAGAGAAAAACAATGAGGAGTCACTTGAAGTGCTGCAACAGGGAGGGCAGGTGAGCTAAAGCTCATATCTGCTAATCTGAAGGCTTGACAAAAGCCCCAGCAGGCCCACTTTATAGGTAACCTCAGCCAGTCATACATATTTTGACATGTGCCACACAGTCACTACACTTAAGTGACGCTGCAGTGTCACTTAAGACACTGTGGCAGAACAAGTTCAATCCACCCCGGGCTGCCACGACATGAGCTCTGACCCTTTTCACACTTGAGCCAAATTTGAAGCGGCTTTGGGTAAGGTGGAGAGAAGACAAGTGTGAGTGTGGCCCTTTTCATCCATGCACAGCTGAATGTAACAAAATCTCCAAAGACCCAAGTGCTTTAGCCAACTCTCTAAAATAATTTGTTGATCTTAAAGCAGGAATTTTGTTGTAGAAAATACCTCTCATTTGGGTTCAAATTTGTCTTCTAGTTTTTTGCATCGTGCTTGGCTGAACCCAAGCTTTACTCAATCATTAACCTTGAATTGCAGTATGTTTGCTTATTTAACTTCAGGAGGTTAACTGTACTTTTTCCTGTAAGTGATAAAAGTAAGAGTATAGAAATAATGGTGCATACCAATTCCCTGTTATCTAAAAGACTATCATCTTTAGCAGCCTTGGGGAAGGCAAGAACAAGGAATGAGAAAATCCTCTTGGCAAACTCCCAGAAAAAAAGTGATCTGTAGTTAGCTAAGGGGGATGTGTGTATGAAAGAAATCATATCTATATGATTTTTACGAAGTCTTGCTAGTTTCAGTCCACCACTGAGAGCCAGAGAACCAAGAAATTATTAAGTCTGAAAAAATTTAGCCCCTACTGGGAAATATTCCAAAACTTCCTTCTTTAGGATAGATGTTCCTTTTTGGTTAGGAAAGAGGCTTACAGCACTGGTCTCCCACATGTCTGTTCACCTTCACAACTGTCCTCTTCCTCCATGCCTCTCAGAAAAAGTTAGTAAGTCCGTAAAAAGATAACCCTTTCCGGCCAAGTTCTTCCAAAATTTTTACGTGTCATCAGGGGCTGCATGAAGACCACCAGGAACTTTGCTGTTTATTAACTATAATTAGTGTATTTACTCATTGTCTTTAACTATTTGATCTTTGAAAGTGGCTGAAAGATGAATGTATAATTCACACTAATCTTAACTACTATCACAACCACCTTTAAAAATTATGTTTCATTAGATGTTACTTAACCAGAATGAAGAAATTCTTTATTCACAGTCACACCTACCTCTCTCCAAAGGAAAACATAACTGAGATACAGTCTAGTCACTCTGGGCTTTGATGAACACACATCAGTTAAAGATTAGATTAAAAACATTAATCAGGAACCACCAATTTGGCATTACTTGGGCTCTGTGGGATATCCTAGCCCACCCTCCCTTCTTTGAGGTGTGGGACACACAGGCATAAAGGGAAATAGCAACTTCCCCGGGTGCTGCACAGCCTTCCCTTCCCCTGAGACCAAGTTCCTAACCCTTTTTCTTTAACAGTGCAGCTGCTTTGTAATTTTTTGTTCAATCCTATCCGTTGAAAAGCTAGGAAAAAGGAATAAGAATAGTCCTTACAAAAAACAATCCAGCCTTATCAAGTGGTATAAAGCCGTGCCTGCTAATTCTGCTGTAGGATGTTGATCCCTCTCTGTGGCTGGTGATGTGCAGCACTCCCTTTCCTGACTGTGCAAGCCTATCTATTCAAATTCTTGTAAATGGAATCCCATCTACATATCCAGCACAATAAAAGCCCTTCTTGTGGTATTCGAACAACTTGTCTGATCCTTTCCGAGGAACTGTGGATGTCTTCAAAGTTAACTGAATTTTTTCTACAGAAGAGGTGGCCTGGTTGTGGCCTGGCTCTCAGGAGACCATGCTGAGCTCCCTCCTCAATAATTTATTTTCTTTATGACTTTGAGAATTCATCGGGTATCAGTTTGTGATCTATAGGGTGCAGGTAATAGGAATTCCTTCCCTTGTGGGGGTTATGAGGGTGTGAAACCCCTGTTATGAGGCTGAAACCCTGACATTCTGCTGCATGTGAAAGGCCGCTATGGGTAGCTTGGTATTTTCCTGCTCTTGGTTTCTAGTTGCTCATCATACTCATCTCTGGTGAGAATCAGTAGTTAAATACAAATTTTCATGGTCTCTTCCTTCATTAATGCTTTTTGGTTTACATCAACACAGAAAGCCATTAGAGTGGTTCTTTTAAAGGAATTTTGCTTTAGAGTAAGGAAAAGAAAACAGATCTAAGGAGAGGAAGCTGGATTCTTTACGTGGGAGCATATAATTTTCCTGGAGCCTGGAATAGCTGGATTTTCTTACCACATGTGCAGGAAATAGCTCTTCCTACCCAATCCTGGGTGTATCAGATAATACCCTTAGCATATAAAGGAACTATTCTAGGGTGAGACACCTTCTAAACAACATTTCTGTTCAAGTTTCCAAGCACATTAACAGATTTATACACGTCTATTGAGGAAGAGTTCAAAACACTTTGGTTCATTAGAAAAAGCAGACAGAAGTACTTGTGAAGCCTGCACAGCTAATTTTCTCGCCTTCTTCCCACGGGAGACTCCAAGTTCATTTGTTAGGGAAGTTTGGGGATGGGTCCTTCATGATCCCGCCTTCCTCCTGTGAGCAGTTTCTCACACACTCAGTGCTTGTGCTGCAGGAACAGGAGTGGGGCTGTCCCATACTGCCAGGGTTTGTGTTTGCCCTGTGCTGCCTCTGTCCTTTGAGAGCTCTAACAAACCATTCCTCACACACCTGGTCAGTGACACACCCCTGAGCTGGTAGCATTAGTCCTTCGTTCCCCAATGCAAAGATTGATGTCTGGGGTTTGGGCATGTGTGTGGGTGCTTTTAGTTTTTCCATGTGTATTTTCTCTGCTTCTTTAACAAACAGGAGCTAGAGCTTCTCTGATGCATGTTACTGACACAAATCTAGGAAATTTCACTCTTGGGTCACATGCCTTTGCTGGCTAAATCTCCGTGAGGCTAAAAAGGATTTTACTGATGTGAAATTTCTAATAATACACCAAATATGGGAACAGGATGATCTCTCGCTCCTGGTATCATTCAACATTAATTGATTCATTTCCTAAGACACTTTGCTAAATGGAATTTCATAAAGAGAGGCCAGCTAGCCAGCACCAGCCCCTTCAAAATCTTCAGCTCATGAACCAAAAAAATTCCTGATTTTGAACGCAGAAGAAATGAGCCTCACAGTCTCTAGGATAACTCTAATTTCAGTAAGGCATGGAATTATGGTCCCATATTTATTCCTATACTGGAGTCACGTCTCAGTGTCATTTTACTTCATTAAGGGATAATGTCAGCTCTCGTGATGTTGTAATTACAAAAAATGGAAACATTTTCTGAGTTCTGAAAAGCAACAGTTACAACCTTAAGGAGTTTCAAACCTCTCATGGGGCACATATCATCTTTTAAGGTGTATTTGAATTTTGAGAAGATTTGACAGATAATCAAATAATGTGGACGTTATGAAGGGTGGAATAAATCATTATTACAAAAAGTTGCATCTTTTTCTTTCCTTCTTGCAGCCAGTCTTTTAGTCAGCTGTTAAAAGATTTAGTCTTCATAAGGATATGTTTTTATTATTACTCTTAGGAATATCACTAAAAGCCTTCATTTTATCAATATTAAGTCATCAGAGTTTACTCCACAGGTATTTCATATTTTCATTTCTGACGCTTGGATCTGTGTGCTCAAAAGAATAAAAAAAGAAGCTTTTGATTCTGCTTTGATTTGCAGAAGTCAGTGCTCTGAGAAATACATGAGAGATATCAAAGCCATGGAGCTGCTTCTGTTGAAATAAATGTCAACATCTCACTGACTTCAGAGAGAAAAGGATCAAGCAATTAAGCGTTGTTTTGCATGGATTCCAATAGGCTTTGGATCAGGCCTCATTTCCCCAGCCAGTGCTTGCAGCTTTGCTGCTTTGGATTGTGCTGACAAACGACTCTCTGTAAAACTAACCCACCGAGCTCAGCAAAGCTGATAAGATTTCCTTCCTGCACTGCTGTGCTAACACCTTCCCTGAAAATGTGCTCCGGCTTTGGTCATACTTGATTTCAGATTAAGACTTTGCAGAGAAAAATGAGACTTCAATGTGATAAAGTGATAAAGGAATTTTAGTTAATGTACACTCTTCTGAGCCAAGTGATTCCAGGCTGTGTGCAGCTGGGAAATAGATTCTGCTTTGTTGGGGTGCTAAAACATCTGCATGAGCCAGTAACTGCCAGCTGCTTGAAGGATTGTCACATTGCAAAACAGGCAGAGAGGGTTCAGATGGTATCAGGAGAAAAATACAGTGCTCTGTGAGAGACATGTTGGGGAAATTTTGTGAGAAAAGAAAAAAAAACCAACCAAACACAAAAACAATAGAAACAACTCACACACCTGCATGGAAACAGTTCCTAGAATGACTGTCAGTGAATAAGGGGAACATTCTGTAAACACATTCTTAATACAAATTAACTTTTCTGTATGTGTTGTCAGCAAGAACCTGAGATTATTTCGTGTCTGTGGGAAACCTTCTGTCAGAGACAAAGATCACTTTCCACATGCTTTGATCTTAGCATATTAAATCTTAGCAGAGACTTTATTTAATTAAATGTTATTTATGTTTTGTGGGTGTTACTGAACAAAGACTTCCCTGAGTGTCATTAATGGAAGAATGACAGAGAGCTTGAACCAGGGAGGACCATCAGGGTAAGTCTGAATGCAGAGGTATTTTAGGGAAATCCCTGTTTCTCAGACAGCTGAACACTCAGACATACTTGCCTTACTCAAGGATGAAACCACAACACTTCCAAGTGCCATCCTTCCAGTCTCATAGACTCTCATTCTTCGTTTTAAAGTGAAACACTTGTAGTTAGTCTGTGCTGCTGAAATTGTTTCTTTAATGGCTGTGACTCCATTCACTTGAGCAAACCCATGTTAGAATGTCGGTGCTAAATCTGGGGAAAGGAGGTACTTTCCTTGGCAATGCCAGAGTTTACTCTGGGAGATTCTGGTGACTGATCATTTACTGTGCTGCATTACCCTGTGTTAGAGGAGAGGTGACCTCACTTCTCATGCTCAGCCAGGAAGGAATGGCTAGGAAGAAGATACAGTCCTTTTTAAAAATTATCTAACACAAATGTTTCTGACTTGCTCTATGGAGATAATAGAAAACAACCAGCAACTGCTGGGCACGAGTTTTGTCTGTTATACATTACTGTCTGTCCTGACAGCATAAAATTAATAAATTAGATGTATTCAAACCCCCTTTGTTTAAAAAATAAGGTTGCTAAGAAACAAGAGTTATGCACGTTTAATGCCATTTATGGATTTTCAAAGGATCGTGTCAATAGGAGGGGAATAACTGAGGACCTGTAGGTTGCACGTAAGTTTTGCTCATTATGGTTGAACTACTTCAGCAAGAAATGTTGATAATTATAAAAAATTGGTTTGCCTATAGGTTTGCATTTCAGTATGATTTATATATGTCACAAATGTTTGTATGTGTAAACTTTGTTCAAAACTGATCAGTTGTCATGGTCCAGGAGGTAAGTGGGTATGCCCAGTGAAATGTGCATATTGATATTTTTCACTACTATTCTTATTGTTGAGAGAGAAAATTCATCCAGCCTCCTACATTTCACTGGACTCAGCGCTATGCTCATTTAAACCAGCAACCAGCTTTTCTTCTGAACTTGCTCAATTGCCAAAAAAAGAGAAAAAACAAAAGAAGAAAAAGAAAAAAAGAAAAAAGAATGACAAATGGCAGCACACCAACACAACTGCTAAACCTGAAGGTATTCCTGGCACTGACAGGCTGCCCGCAGTACAGACACAGAAGAGACTTTTCCCTAGACTTGGTGTTACAGAGTTGAGAGCTACAGGTCTCTAATCACTACCTTAAACTTAGGAAAATTATCCTCAAAAGATTGCACTTCTTGCTGGGTAAAAATACAACCGTGTTCTCAACCTGCTACTCAGGAATATGCTCTTCAAAGTTTAATTGCTTTTTAACTACTCACTGCAACTCTAAGGGTTTTTTTTTAATTTTGTATCCAGCTACAGCAGCATTGAAGATTTCTCTTTCTTATCTGATCACAGACAAAAAAAAAAAAAAGCAGCTTATTCCTGTTTCTACCCTTTCATCCCTGGTTTCTTAAATGGAGCCTAAAGCCATTTACCTGTTTAACCTTGTGGGATAATTAAGTTGTTCCAGCTTAGTCAACTTCAGTTTTCCCAGTTAAACTGGCCCTCTGCCAGCACTGTCAGTTTTCCATAAACCTGTAGGGAAGGTTTACATAACATCTCTGCTCCCAGGGAAGCTCGGTGCTGCCTCACTGATGCGGGCCATGCACAGACATCGGCGCTGCCAAAACCCCTCTGCCACATTCAGAGCGGCTCAGGAGGGTACAGTCCTCTTCAGCACTCCTTATGAGAGGGAAAGCCTGTGCCACAGCCCACCTGGCACAGCAGGACAAGGTTTTTAGCAAGCATTTGACAGCGTTGACTCATGTGTGGAATAAGGCCATGGTCATTCTGCTCCCTGCTGTAGTTTTGGGGATGTCAAGGATGCTGCAGCTGCTGCCTCTCCAAGGGATGCCAGGCTCTGCAGCACCACATCTCCTGCCACCACTTGGCCATTAGCTCAGTGCTTGGCAAAGAGGTACCACCTCACAAATTGCCACCAGCTCCCAGGGTAACACCAGGGCTTGTTGAACAGCCTCCTTTCCCGTCCCTGGCTTGCCTCAGCTCACGCGATCTCACCGGATCACGGCACGAGCAATATTGTTCCTGACAACCTGCAAAATATTTTTATGAACTTCATCGTTTAGTGTTTAAACATGTCATGTTAGCAACTTCAAACAAACAAGCATAGCTTTCAGGGAGACCTTTTCAGACTTGCACCATCTGCCAGTAGCTTTTCTGTGTCAGTGCCAGTGTAAAAAAAAAAAAGTATTCTCTAATTAAAAAAAAAAAAGGTCCCGTGCATCTGCAAATGTGTCAGCAGGGCAGATGGCATCCCTCCCTGCTCCTCTACACCCAGAGTTTGAAATAACAGCTCTCAGCTAGCGGAGGAAGAGCCTGAACACACCGAGAGCAAAACCACTTGGAACTGCCTGGAATGGCAACAGCAGCACTTGGGGAGGAGGCAAAGCCTGGGCACAAGTGCGTTTCCTCAACAGCTGAAATGAGGAATGACAACGCCACATTCCCAGGGGAAATCCTGTTGAGCAGAAACTCAGTCCATCGGCTCGCTGCGGGATTGTTCCGCGTTGCTCACAGAACTGGCATTTCTTTTAAGTGCCCTTCATCTGGCAATATTTGCAATTCACACATGGGATGGACCTGTGAAACACAGCGCAGCTCAAAAGTCTTCTTTTGCCGTTCTGCCTTCCTGATTTGCAAGCGCTGCTTTCTGCAAGTGAAGTGCTCCTTTTAGCTCCCTATATTGCATCCTTGCAATTTCTTAATGAGCAGCAATTATGCTGCTCTTTCGAGATACCCATCTGCCATCACCCATTCACCAACACACTGTTTAGCAATGTATAAGATAAAGACTAAAAGGCATTTTCAGAATTAAAAAAAAAGTCAGTTTGAAATATCTCCACGAGATTTAAATGGTTTATTTACTTCCTGGTGATCAAGAGATCACTGGCCTTTTACTTTCACCCACAGAGACAAATATTTGTTATCAGATGGTAAACAGAAGTTTAGTTGCACATGGATAATTCATATTAAATTTCAATACAATATGAATGCTATCCAAGACTGTTTCAGAGAGTGGTTTATTGTGAAACTTTGCAGATGAAACTTCCTTATTGAAAAAAAAAAAGTTCTGCATTTCGAGCAGACTCCCATTTTAATGAATTGAGTTAAAGGGCTGGTTTCCTTCCTGCCACTTCTCTTGCCATGTACTCCAGGCAGTGACCGAGCAGGACTTTTTTCTTAGCGCACAGTATTAGGATTTTTAGCAAGCACGTACATTTCGCTGTGTGCTCATGGAGAGAAGGTTTATATTTTTGTATTTTTTATTTCACAACATATCCAGACTTTGGAAACTTGCCCGCTCTTGCCTTCTGTTTTGCTTAAAACATTAGTCTACAAAGCACCAATAAGCATCTTAAACTAAACTAATGTCTGCATTATTTATAAACGTGTAGGTACTTGCCTGGAGGCAAAAGAGCCCATGATCCTGCCACCACATACTGTTATTTATATGTAGCCTTTTCTGGTTTAGAGTGGGCCTTTCTGCGGTATTTTTATGTTCCACATTTACATTTTGCCTGCCCCTGGTACTGTGTGTAGCACCACTTTCACCCTAACAGCTCTGGCCCAAAGGGGTGAGCTGAGAACACGGGCTTGGAGCATCTCCCAGGGCCTGGCTGGGCTCTGTTACCAGCACTGCGGAGGACAAATATGCAAAGTTTAATGAAGTCAGTGGAAAGACTCCTACTGGCTTTGGGTTAGCTTTGGATCCAGCTGTGAATTATGGGAGTTTGATTTTAATTCCCATTACTTGTCCACAATATTTTTTGCCTGTGTTAACAACATAGCTCCTTTTTAAACAACTACAGAACTGCTCTTTCCAGTCAAGTGATCCATTTGTCAGTAAATTACACTGTAATATGACCAAATAGGCACCCTAAGATTGCTGCTAGATGGAACAGGGGAAAAAGACGCTCTTTCTGGGTTTGTGGACAGTCATTGGCTTCAGGGGAATCACACAGTAGCCTATTATTTTCTGTACTCAGTATTCTTAAATGGGGGAATAGATGTTATCCTACCTTTCCAGAAGAACAAAGTGAAGCTAAATCACAGCTCTAGGAAATTATAGGGAAATTATAGGAAAACTGGTCTAATGTGACTCCCTAGTTTGCCAATGGCAGAAGTAATATCAACAGAGGAATTCCCAGCTCATGCCCATTCCTCTCTCTCCCTGTACGAGCGACATGTGACATATCCAGACTGTGTCATAGAAGAAAGCACATAGGAAGCGCACAGGAAATCAGGATTTTGTCAGATTAACTTGTTTAAAGAAATACGTGTTCTTGGAATCAAAAGCATAGGCCCTGAAAACAAAAGGACAGCTATGAAGGCAGTTTATTTCAAAGTCATAAAGTGATTATTCTCCCTACACATTCATCTAAATAAAATAAAGATGTAAAGAAATAGTATTAAATATTAAAGGGATTTCAATTAAAAAAAAATAAGGAAAATTTTCATTAAAAATACTGGTGGTGTACAGCAGACAACGTCTGTGCAGTCATGTATCAACAGACTTTGCTCTCTGAGTAAAAATTTTCCCTCAGAACATGTTCTATTTATAACCCCCCTAAGCCTTTTGCAGTATGTTTCCTGTTCAGACACCAGAAAATGACTCAGCCAATCAGTCCAGTCACTTCCCAAACATGGGATTCAAAACTAGAGAGAAAATCATGAGCATGCTCAAAACTTGACTGATGAGTCAAAATGCTGTCTAAACTGATTCTTTTTTTTTTTTTTTTGGTTCTAAAGGTACATGTCAGAAATGGTTCACCTTGTCATTGGGAGCACTTAGGTACTTGTTCACCAAGAATGATAATATTTTGCTCATTCATTCACTGTGAAATGCTTTCTATCTCTGTAATTACTCTACCACAATGTTATATTTCAAAAGCAATGGCCAAAATTTGTAACATGGACAAGTCTCCCACTGCTGTTCTTTGGTCTGGGGTGGGCATTGTTATGAAGAAGTACTTGATCCTTTTAGCTTGCATAAGACACTGTCTTGGAATTACAGACATGACTGGCTAAAATTGTAATTTTCAGCTTATTTACTAACTCACTACATTTTCTTTGGCTCTAGAATATGAGAGATGTTGCTACATTTTCTATGCACAAAAATGAACGCTATTTAAATAATTATCCATGAACCTCCTCCAGCACATTCATCTGCAAAAAAATTAAGAGATGGAACTGGAATACAGAGCAGAAGCATTCTCAATTCTTCTTTCAAGACCAGCATTATCAAAAACTAAGGATGGAGTTCCATCCTGAAACAAGAACTCATGCATAACTACGATCTGCATGATTCGTCATGGCTACAACCACAGAAATTCTTCCATACTCCACAGCTGAAAAAGAGAAGTATCTCCTTTTGTCCAGATGTAAAAGCCCCACATTTCTGGCACATTTATCTTAAAGACAGCCTCACCTGCATGTCTTGCCCTAATCTGTTTGCGCTAACAAAACCCCAGAATATTCATGACCCTTTGGAACCTGAATAATGTCTAAGGGTTTATGAGGCCATGGTCTTTTGAGCATGATCCACAGCAAGAGAATTACCTTCATTTGATATCTATTTCAATTTATTTAGTATTTTTTCAGAGAGACTGAACAGCCTTTCTTGAATCCCACTTGCTTTCTTTCAAGCAGATCCTTAAAACAGGTCGGAAGTGGCAGAGGAACATGGTAAATATCTATACATGAGAGAGGGCTTTTGAAATTAAACCTTTTCCACGTTAACTAAGCTAAACTCGTATCGAGAGTGTTCCTAGGCCATTTATGGGCATTTGCATGGCATGGCAATAGATGCCCCCATGCTGCCCTGCCCTGATTTCGTGCCAGACGTGGTCGGAAAAACAAGGATGCGGTATGGCCTGAGTGACAATGTCACTGTGATAAACGGCCGAGGTCACATTCCAGCGCTATCGCTGCTGCTCTTTCATCTGCAGGAGCTGCTCTCCCACTGCCACAGCCAGTGCTGCAGCAGGGCTCCGGAGCAGATGGAAAGCATGCAGGGATAACTACCATAGAAACAGCAGGGCAAAATCAAAATACCGGCATGTTTTCAGCTACACATGCAGTTTCTAATGTGTTAACATCTATCTCTACTCCGAGTTTTGTCCAAAGTACCGACCTCTCTCCATCACCGCGGGCTCACTGGGGGGTTCAGGACGGAAAACTGACAGGCGTGAGCAATGAACTTGCACTTACAAAAGCTTTGTGCGTCTCAGTATCTTCAAAATGCCGTGGTTTCTCTCATCTCTTCTTGGCATTTCAGCTTGCAGTTTTCTGCCTCAGATACTGAGTGATATTATTCTGGTAATAATGAAACTGCTTGTTAACTCTGCAAAATCTCGACATGCTTTGCTAAGTTTTTGCTCTTAATCAGGAAAAATCATGTTTCTTAGGTAAAATATACCTACCTTCCCTCTTTTTTCCAAGCCAAAGTTCTTTCAACTGATCCTATATGGGACAAGGTGACCTTGACTTCTTCTGAAAAATAACATTTTTATAGCTTCACATTATGCACATACTTACAAGGAGTGGACAGAGAGATGGGTCTGCAATGTCTTCACAAGTTTTCCTGCTGACCCAGGGCAAGCACACGTGACCCTTGCCCTATAGCTGCAAGAAGTTTTGATTTAAAATTTTGTTTTAAAATAGATTTGGACAACTGCCTAAGTCTGAATGCCTGTGCTGCATTCTGCAACAGAGAGGAAAGAGGCAAAGAAGAAGGAAAGAGGGAAAGAGGGAAAGAGGGAAAGACGGAGGAAATTGGATTAAAAAGAAAAGTCCCCAAGTAAACATAGGTGAAATAATTAAAGAGAGACCTTGGAAAACTCCATCTGCTTTAAAGTTCTTAGGAAATAAGGATTTGGAAAGACATGCAAGTCAGCCAACATATAATTAAACAGTTCAACAGTGTACCTTTTATTTAACAAAAAGTCATTATACAACTGCATTTTTTAGATTAGATGGAGCAAAATAAGTTGTGTTCAGAACAAAAAGTAACACTGGGCACCAGTGTTACTTTCCAAGGCCCCTGTTTCTCTTGTGTTTGTAAGAAGTCCTTCACTCCCCTCTGTGCAGGGTAACTTGTTTAGTTTCTCCTTTGCACTTTCCCCATGCCCTGATATGGTAGGTTTGGATGTGGATGCAAAGAGCAAAACTGCTTGAGTTCAGCTTGGTCACATCCCATCCACAGGTAATTCCGTGTACCTTTCCTGGGAGATCACAAAAATAAACTTCATTGACACAAGGCAAATTAAGATATATAACAAACTGCTGTGTGTATAAAAAATATAAATATTTCCTGTCAGATAGAACAATGAAACCCCTCACCAAGGAGCAATAGATCCAGTGGCCTTTGGTTAAGAGATGTTCAAGAAGCAAGAATCTATCAATTCTGCCAGAAATAGTTCCAAAAGAAGCACCAACACCACAGGAGAAGAGGCCTTTACTGAGGTAGTGACAAGTCAGATTAAAACTTCTTCCCTAACTTGCCCTGGAAGATCCTCACTGTCCCTTGAGGGAACTCTGTCCCCTGACCTGCAGGGATGCAGCCTGAGCACGTTTTTGCACACACAAAACATTCACAAGACTAATTAACACCTATTTAGCCTCATCACACTTCCACAGACTTCACTGCTGCAGGATCTGCTCTGCATCTAGGTGATGAAAAAATAACTTATTTTCTTATGATGCCTAAAGAGGCCAACCTAGAAACAGAGGCTAGACAGGAGTAAGGGAATAAAGGTGGATATTTATTTGAAAGGCCTTCAGAGGCACACCCTGGGCAGGCCAAAGCCTACACACAAGATGGACCCCGAGTCACGAGTTCTTCACACTTTTATAGCTTTGGTCCATTTGCATATCAGCATAAATTCACCAATTAAACTTTAGCTAATGATGTAATTTCCCCTCAGCTTGCCCCCCTTCTCAAGATGCTGGGTTACACATTTTGGGCCTAGGCCGGGCTGGGTGTCCTTGGAGAGCAGCCTGGAGAGGCTTTGTTCTGTCTGTCTCAGCATGAGAGAGCAGCAGCTCACAGGCTACAGGACACTGCAGAGTTACACACTGGGAATACAGAATTTGAAACATATAAAAGTTAAAATGTAAGGCGTCACTTACAACAAATATAACCACATTCTTCAATGCTCTTTGGGGAGCTGGTCACATGTGACAAAAAGGAAAGGCTGCAGATAGCACAGGTTAAGTGATTTCTGACCTCAGTTACGTCCTGTTGGCTAGGGGTTGCCACTGCCCCAGATGCAGCACCTCATCCAACAGTAATGCCATTGTCAGGCAAAGGAAATGGATCGTCTTAAGTCATGCTCCTTAATGAAACTGGACATTAAAGCACTAAAAAATTGAATTATTTTAAAACAATTCACTACTTCACTGGTCCTGATAAAGTTCTGTGTGAATTCTTTTATGTGTGTGTGGAGATAGCAAATAACAGGAATGGAGCCATGTCTTCTACCACTTCAATTCATGTTGAATATACATCCCTGATAGCAGAGATTAGTAGCAATCAGAAGGAAAATAGGACTCAAAGGAAGATACATACATAAATGAATACCTGAAGAACTTTATCTTAATTTAATTTGATTTCCTATCTAATGTGGGTTGTTAATTTTTAACCATACACTTTCTGTATATAGCATTATAGTACCCCTTTTAGAAGTATTTCAGCCTTAATTTAAAAGGCTGAAGTATTAAAGAAGCTTCTGAATACCAAAGAAAATTTCACCAAGAGCTAGCTTGCCTCAGAATAAAAAAAACCCTGCTGCTGCAGGTTATTTGTAGCTTGAATGTATCTAGTTTCTACTTCCAAATTTAGGTTGTTTCTTCTGCTGGATTATGGAGCTGACAGTCACCTTTCCTTTACTATCATTTAACCAGGTATTTAACGTTGCATTTCTCTCTCAATCTTTTTTTGTTTTTTTTTTTTTTAATCAGAATGTCCAATGTTCCTAGGACAATTGAATCATATATTCAATCAACATAGGTGTGTTTATAAGGCACACTTACAAATACACTGTACATGTCCATTGTCAAGCTCTATCACCCATAAAACTTTGTCAACTGATATTGTTTATATTACCATAAATTCTTCATTTTCCTGTTGCAAGCCGTCTGGGATTTTGTTTGATTTTGCCTCTGGCAGTCTTAATGTAACTGTACTGAAGTTCCTGATCGATACCTTTTCCCAGTTTTAAATATTGATATATCATCTATTTTTAGTCCATTTTATGCTACAATTTGGTAAAAATGCTACTTGATCAAAAAATTCTTTAATCATCCCAGCTATAGGCCTGAATTATTGGACTACAGTCAAAGCTGAAAACATGTTTTTCTATATAAAATGAATTACAAGAGGGACATATGTCATCACACAATGCAAAGAATCAATAATAAAGTGACTCGAAAATTTAA
Source organism: Pachycephala philippinensis (assembly GCA_013397055.1). Taxonomy (NCBI): domain Eukaryota; kingdom Metazoa; phylum Chordata; class Aves; order Passeriformes; genus Pachycephala; species Pachycephala philippinensis. Next base: position 1,082,937 of record VWZT01010170.1, read on the forward strand.
AAAGATTATAAATTTCTGCTCTCACTATGTTGGCTGTAGTAAAACCTTCTAACAGCAGCGTCTGAGCAGGAAGTTTGGCAGGGCTCATAGTAATCCAGCCTGAATTAAATAAAGGTGTGGGCAAGTTTCAAAACATCTCAGGTGGTGACAGGGTCAAAGCCTAGGACTCTCCTGCAAGTGGTGAAAAGAAAATGTTCAAATGCTTGAAATACTGTTCTTCAATGGGAAGATTAAAAAATAGCACAACAGCCTGAATCCAAAAGGGCTCAGTAGCTGAAAAGTAATTCCATATAAAGAAAAAAATAAAATCAGTAAATTGAGTAAGTGGTTATATTTAGAGGGCCTCAGTGCCAGATGGTTTTCTGGCAATGGATTGTTGCCAACCCTATTCCTTCTAGAGGTAAATAATACCAAAGAGGCAGCTTTTGGTCATGAGAAACAAACACAAGGGTGGTCAAGACTTTGCAGAAGCAGATAGTGAAAGGCTGCACTGGGTCACACATGGTAGCTATGCAAGGGATCAAAACCTGATATTACAGATTTCTGTGGCAGAGTTACATCCATCAGAAGAAATTATTTCATTCACAGGGTTGACACTCTTGGCTCTCAGACACTAAGTCCACTTTTACACAGGCCCTAAGCCCATTCACCCTTGAGCAAACAAGTATGACACTAAAAATCAGGGCAAAATCAGCACACAGAGCATGACAAATAATGCTTGACTTTGAAAAGTCGTAGCAGCATTTTATCTTTTATGAAGAATTTAAATCTTCCAGTAACTTGCAGTTAATATTGTGAAAGCTTTTTCCTGAATTAAGCTCTGTTCCTGTCCCATTAATAGATTTTGTTTGTAACTTTATACAGAGTGATTGAGTGGATTAGGAGTCACTGATTATTCACATGGGAGAAGATTCTTCATCTGCTTAAGTATTACTCTTGTTCCAAACACTGCTGGACCGATATGCCAGAACTGGTAATGCATATTGAACAAACTCCAGCCTGTGAAGAAAGCTGTTTGTGAAACAAGCAAACAAGACAGCTGTGATGACACACGTGACACGACAGAGTTATTTCTCTGCAGAGCAACAGAACTGTGTCAGCTGGAGATCCTAAATTTAAACCCAGCAGCATCAGGTTTCAGATATGCACCAAAACCACGTACATGTCAATATTTATTTGGTCTTTTGGATCTGTAGATACATTTGAAAGGAAGAAAGATGCTCAAGGACAGCAGATGCACCGAGTTTTAATCCCAGTTCCTGTCTGGGTAAACTTGGCTTCTCTTCTCATCTTCAACAGGATGTAAAAGTATTTAGAAATGTTTCTCCTCTGTGAGGAAGACTCTACTCGTGATTAGTGGGTTAAGAGGTAAAGATTAATGATTGTAAACTGCTTTGAAATCCAAGACGAAAGGTAAAGGTATTATGCAAGAATGGTTATTTTATGCCATTTAATATCATTTGTTCATGATGATGTAATGTAATGAGGAAGGAAATATTCTTAAACTAGACACCGAGATCTGGCAAGGGAACTTGTATTCTGGCTGCCACAAAATTTTCATGCCCATGTGCTACATAGCTACATCACAGACCCTCACCACAAAAGAGAAGTGATGAAAGGGTTTTTTCCCTTAGCGTTCTTAGCAGAACTAACGTGTGTTTGTGACGGGTGCAGAACTGCTTGGATACACAAACACACCACGTAACACATCATAACAGGGCTTGTATCATATCAGACAAGACAATGTCATTCCTGTAGGTCTCAAATAAGTGGCAAATCACATGGGGAAAAAGAAATACCCTTTTTTTCTGCACATACAGTTTTTCAGTCTGGCACATTGCTCTCCTTTTCTGGGCCTCCAGCCTTTCTGGTGCAACAGCAGATTTACAACACACAGAAAAAGGACTCACCACAAGAAAAAAAGAGATTTTGGGGGTTTTTTGCCTACTCTTCAATCACCTGGCTCTAGGACATTCAGGGCATCCCTCTCCCACTGTAGCTCATCCTGTATCTCCTGCCAGCTCGTGAAAGAAAGAAGAGCCAAATCTCTCCCTGTATCATTTCCCCAGTTCTGCTTTGCCACACCTGTGAAACAAAGGGAAAGCAGAGGTAAAACGAAAGGATACAGGTGGATGGAGGTTGTGACCTCCCTGTCACTGCAGCAGGTGACCCACTTGTGTCAGACAGACACTGGCAAAGCCCTGACACTTCTCCAGGACACGGCCTCACACGCTATATAAGTAAATCCATCTCCCTGAGTGCAGCCACACAGAGGAAATATTTACACTGCTAAGCATTTGGATTATGAAAGCATAAATAAAGGGAAGGCTACTGGAGCCACTGGAACCCATCAGAGGGGTGCTGGCCTGAGCAGGGTGAGCTGCTCTGTGTGATGTGCCCTGGATGTGTCAGTGCTGGGACACTGGAGTGTGCTTTTAGGCAAACCACATCTTCAGTAAGCACTGGCAGCATCTTAATCCCGTTAGTATGGCTCTGATACACTGATCACCAAAATCTAGGGCAGGCCTCTGAAGTAGCTGGATCAGGCTCTAATACTCCTTTAGATCATAATCCTGCAAGGATTTAACATTTGCAAATAACTTCATCATGTGAGTGGTTAAATGGGATGTTGGAGGACCAGGGTCAGAACTGGAACATTCAACAAATTCCAGCTTTGGTTGTATCTATAAAGGATTGAGAGGAAACAAGAAAAAGGGTGGCTGCGGGGAGAACCTGACTCTTAGGAATATGCAGCATTTCAGGATTTATCTGTCAGCTTAAAGTCACCCACAACTATTCACTCCTATCAGCCTCAAAGGATTTTAATCAGCATGCAAAGCTAAGTCAATCTGCAAAAGATAAGGACTGGGCTCTAGCAGTCTTTCTTCTGACACAAATATTCTGCACTCTGCCCTGATCCAATGCCTATTTTAGTGTTTTACCACTTTTGTTTTTAAAACTCCTTTTTTTTTTAACCTTCATCCTCCAAGCTGGATACGTCAGCATGCAAATGCTGTGAGGCTTTTACCTGTAACAACCAGCAAGATAAGGCTAGAAACAGGAGAGCTGAAAGGGAGAAGCTGCTCTTTAATTTAAAAGCTGAGCAGTGAGTGTTTACAGCCCTCAGCTGAGCTAGGCTACCCTGCCCTTGCCACCTGAAAAACTTTGGCTGTAGATTTGGCCTCTTACCTTCTGTGTAAAGCACTGGAAGTTTAATTTCGGGGAAAATAGTTGCATTTCTTGAACAAGTTTTGTGTGGTTTTGTGGGGGTGGGCAGAGGAAACTGAGCAGAAAAAGGTGTCCAAACAAAATATATTCTAAAAAATTGGGCAGATTATAGATGTGCCAGGTGAGAAGTGTTTTTTTGGTCACTGCTAGGTTTGATATTGGGTAATTAAAAAAGGTTATCTAATTTTCCATGACACTTTCTGCCTGGGGATCTGCTACAGCCCTGCTATGTTTAGGCTGGTGTTTGTCATTAGAAAGCCTCTGCCCTGTTGCTTACACATCTTCTCTCACAGAGAGAATAAACACTCACAGAAAAATTAAAAGTATTCTGGAAATAAAAGAGGAAGAAAAAAACTGCTTGGACCTGGAATCTGGTTTATTCAATTTATGCATGAAGGATGAATGCCAGTTATTACAAATATTTTTTTACTTTTTCATTGTAATAAAAATGAGACCAGAAAAAAACCCCAACAGCAATTAATGCTAGTTTTGTAGATCAGTGTACAATGAAGATTTAGATACTATTGGGACAAAAACTGGGCAAGACAAGAGTATGAATGGTAAATTCATAAATCCCTGCCTGCCTGAAAACTACATGTAATTGTTCAAATACTGAACAGTGCAGTATAAAGGAACAACCTTTAGCAGGTAATTAAGATTCGAACTTTGTTCAGAATCTGTCCTTAATTTCTAATATAAATCCATCTATTTTATACATCACAAGCCAAACATGCTTGCCCTGCTGAGGGAAACATTTGGTACGGATGTTTCTTTAGAAGCCATCACTTCCTGTTGTCCCTCTTAGTTCGTTTCCAATAGTTGCGTAATGACTCAACCCTTTTTTTATAGGCTGCAGTGATACAGGGCTTGTAAAACCGGGGTTATGAAATGAAAACTGTTTTACAACAGCGTGTCCCTGCTCCCACAGCAGACTCACAGCTAAACGTGTCTTCTGTGCTTGTGTGTTGATTTCGGTCCTGATAAACAAATAAAATTCCCCCTCTCTCCTTGCAGGAGGTTTGATGCGAAATTCAAGGTTTTGAACAAACCTTCACGTGGAAGTAATTTATTAAAAGCTTCAATCCTAAGGTCTTGAAAAGCTGCACAAGTCAGAAATACAGGAGCGTTGGCTAAAGGCAAGAATGTCACAATATAATAAAAGAACTGACCTTGCTAAATTACATCATTAGAGTCCATCAAGGTCCCATATGTGCTTAAATCCTTGCAGACTGAAGTCTACAGTAATACTTTTCCAGTTTTTCAGACAAGTTTCTAAAATTTAGTTTAGACAAATGAAAAATCAAGGCACTAATTGAAGTTTCTTTCTATACTTTCTGTCTGAAGAGAAGGAGATGCTACCATTATTAACTGCACAAAACTCTGTGTTAATTAGGTCAGAACTGAAAACGTGAGTGCAAAGTTATTTGTTTAAAATAAATGTGACAGGGTGTAAAAATAGGTTGCTCTTTTCAAGCCACACAACAGCTTTGGAAGGGAAAAAAAACCCCTCATCCAAGCAAAACCTTGAATGTTGAGGGGTTTTTTTTGCAATTCTGTATCTAATAAAAAATTTTATTTTCAAAAAGTTATACAAATCCTATTTTTTCTAGTAATTCTTTAAAATACAGTGTTCATTGTAGGTGTTTCCCAATAACGAAAGGCCACACTCATTAAGTAGCTCAGATATTCCTGGTTTAGAAAAACTCATAAACAAGAGATCATCTGACCAGCCCATAAATACATTTAATTTTTATAGTAATTGGCTAAATTATTAGTCACATTTCTAGATATGCTGAAAACTACCATGTGCCTAAGACAGCACAGTCAATAAGTATGTCTAAATAGTCATTAAATTCCTAATCCAAAATTTTCCAGTAATCCTGTCTTGTTGCTTGGCTGCTCACAAACAACGAACAACTGTGCATGAAATATCATTGATCCCAAGCATTTTATAATCATGGCCCTAGTCCGAAGCTTTCTCACAATAAATCTGCCTGTAATTTGCTTTTCACATAAAACTGAGCAGGTTATTAAGTCCTTTTCAGCAACCACAACAGCTTGATATGTACGCTATTTTCATGTTTATTTTAAGGCAAAAACTCCAGAAGCTGGAGCTCAACAAAAAAAAAAAAAAAAANAAAAAAAAAAAAAACACACCAAAAATCACGACACTCCCATGATGTTGTGAAAATCCATTGATGAGACATGTGGAAAAATGAACTGATACAAGGTGTAAAAAAGCTGCTTATTTAGTTTCCTCCTGGCATGGCAAATAGACCTATCCAACAATTTTAGCAGGCATGATAAAAGGCTCTTTTATCAAAAGGAATTAAGGTAAGGCAGGCAGGCTAAAAACCAGAGTCCTGAGACATCAAAAGGAAAAAGGAAACTATTTGCTGGCCTGCAGGAAAAGGAAAACCTCGTTTAACTGAACACCCGGGAGAAAAGGCAGCACGTACAGAGCTTGAGAAGTTCCATCCATGGTACAATTTATCCTCTTGATTTCATCAAATGGTGACTGCGTGGACACGCACATGAGGACAGGCAGCCACACTCTGTTCCCTGCTGCAGTCATGCAGCCCAGGCCTGAGCAGCTACAGCAGAATCAGAGCTCAACCAGCCACTGCTGTTTCACCTCCCTGCGCTCAAAGACGCTCACTGTTTATGTGGATGTGAAAGTCGGCAGTGTTTGTCCCCTATTTCTTCCTTGCTGCATCTCAGGCCATTGCTGTAAGACAGATTCAAGGCTCTGTGGAGAGAAGAACAGGTGAGGCCCCCCCAGTGCCCTGAAGAGATGCTGTAAAGGTGAGCTGTAAGTGCTCATCCAGCTGTGCTCCAGCCCCGTCCTCACGCGCAGCCTCCCTTCTCCACAGCTGGATTTCACAAGAGCCACTGGGGCAGAGTGCAGCCGCTGGGTTGCAAAACATTTGCAGAATGTTTGGGTCTAATTCTTTGAGAAGGATTTAATTTTCTTAATGAGTCTGAGTAAAATCATTAGCTTCCAGAGTGGCACAGGGGATACTTCAGGAGATTTTATGAGGTATGCTTCACCAGAGCAAAAACAACCCAGACAAAGTCACGCTTGCTGGACACATGATCTCAGAACAGGGTGAGCTGTTCCTCTAATATTTCTACTGCCCAGTGTGTTTTTAAAATACTGAACAAACCAATCATGCTGATTGATTTTACTGCACCAGAAACTATACATAAATTTTTTCTTTACAATATAATTGCTATTGCTTTTCATGTCATGATTTTACTGTAAACACCCATACTGAAGTACCTTCATCCCTGGAATACAAGCAAGGAATTCCTTTAATAAATGGAAAAGTGGGAATCTTATGCCTTTGGAGCCAGGTCCTTTTCAGTGTTCAAACATTTTCTTGCTCTGTTTCAGTGGCCAAAGACGTGGAAACTACTCTCTGGAAAATGACTGTCACAGTGCCTGCATGAACTGTACGGGCCACGAGTCCAGCAGTTCCGGAGTCCAAGTGAGGGAAGCATGACTGGGTTGTGTCATTGCCCACGTCACTCTCTGCCTGCCTCACCTTTCTGACACTTTCCCTGTCCTGGCTGCTCACACTCGCACTCTGCCACCTGCTCGGCCTCTCCCAGCAGAACACAGCTTGTGCAAGCAGCAGGCTGTTGCAATCTCTCAGCGGGAAGCAGGAGGCCCATGGGAACAGTGGCACCCTGCAGAACAGGGCAAAACACTCCCTAAAATAGCCATGTGTATGACCTGCTGTAAAAGCTGGCCCTCCTGGGGTTTATTCCTCATTGCCTCGTGCCTGGCAGCAAAGAACACGACCCTTTCAAATCAGCACCGACTGAGGTGGCAGGGAGCCATAGGAAAGGTAGCACTTCAGGCCAGCACTCCCTTTCCCCTGCTCTAACCCTTATAATCGAATATCAAAAAGAATAAAAAAAAACTGTGGCCACAGCCAATAGTGCATTACATTTTCTGTTCTCACCAGCACGTTTTACAGGTCACTGTTTGGCCAATGGAACATAACATGGTGTTCCTTCACCACTTCCCTCTTACCCCCCCTTTTAAATTTGAAAACAGGTATCTTCTTCCAAGCTAAATACTTTAAACTACTGAACTTCACAGAAAAAGAAGGTCACAAGCTGACTCATCAGCAGCCTGGACTCATAAAGAGCCCGGACAGGACATCAGGGCACATAAGTTATAAATGCCAGGTACAGAGATACTCACCACCCAGGGAAACAGGTGTATGTGTTCTTAAGGTTTCCTGTGATTTATGAAGTAATAAACATATTATGCCAGGCCAGAATGTCCTGGGCCTGGTCTTCCACTGCTTATGATCATGTACATGTATATACATCTCCGACAGCCTGTGCACAGAATGAGGCTTCAAATAAATCAGAGCAGAAGGGGTCATATCCCTTGGTGTGAGGCATAAACACACAGCAGTTGACTTTTAGAAGCTGACCTGCTAAGTTCACTGAGAGTGAGAAGGACAGTTGCTAAAAAGAGTCTAAGCCTTTATCCAAACAGTTTGTATTCCAAGCATTCAAAATACAGAAAAAAAATGTCCTTTGCAGTTACTATTTGGCACCACCAGCTGGATGCTCTAAGGAACTAAAATCGAGATTTTTTTTTCCTGCTTAAAACTTTAAATACCGGCAACGTGATCCTGTGGTTTATAGTCCTGTGCTTTACTTTGTCTTGCTGGTAATGTATGAATACCTGGTCCCTTCTGCACAAGAGGGGGACCGTGCTGAATTTCATTTGTGTGGAGCAGCAGTGAGGTGGGTTGACACAAGGTGCCCACCAAAGCTGCTCTGTCACTGCCATCTGAAGCTGGACAAGGCAGAGAAAACCCCAATTACCATCACAGGTAAAGTAGACTGGACTTGGGGGAAACGCAGCAGTAGGTCCTGGGCAGGCAGCCGAGCGCTCTGTGTCAGGGGAGATGCCCAGTGCTGAGGATGTTTCACCTGGGCAGATCTCTGCAGCACGTGTTGTTTCCTGCAGGGCTGATGCTGACATCAGAGCTGGCGGGGGCTGCTAAGAGTGACACCAGGAAAGCCAGAGAAAAGGTGTTAGAAATCGACATATCAGCTCACAGAATTTTTCACAAAGGCCAAACTTGTGCTTTGTCATTGTTACAAGCATATTTCACATCTTCGGTGTAATATACAACCAGAGCAAAGTGGGAGCAAAACATATCATTCAATCTTTCTTGTAACAGGATGTATTAGGAGTGTGTAAGCACAAAGCTCGGTTCTCGATGCAGAGCAGTACAAACACATCAGTCACCCTGCAGTGTTCTGCTGCCCTTATCCCTCTGCCACGGGTGATGAATGCCATGAAAGGAAATAAAAGTGACCTCCTGCGGATTCAGCATAGGTGCGGTGGTGGCAGGAGATTGTATCTCTGCTCCCAGTCCTGGAGGCAAAACTCCTGCACACAAACATCCATTTTGTCTGAAACTGGATCCTCCTCTCTGCTTGAAAGGTGAAGTGGTTCTGCGGCAAGCACGGGAAGAGAGGGGTGAGCACCTGCATGAGATACCAAGTTTTATGTCCAGGGAGCTCGAAGGCACCATCCCTCCCCGCCAGGGACTTTTGGTGTGAGCAGCTGGCCCCTGGAGTTTTCCAGAATCCTTTCCCCTCCTCAGACTGCTGTGCAATGCGTGGCAGGCGCAGAGGGCAGCTCTGAGAAAGCAGGTCAAGTGGCACGGTGACAAGGACTGAGGATGGAAAAGGATTAGTGAGGCTGAGTCAGCCATCATGAGCAATGATTAACTTCGGGGTTCTCTGCTTTTGGCATTCAGATCATGTAAAACCATGGGATTAGTGCAGTGCCAGTCAGCCTCGTGTCTGGGCCCTTCCCTTCACAGCAGGCACCGGGGAGGAGACAGATCCAACCAGCAGAGGAAGAAGTGAAAGCTGAAAATGCACAAAAGGTATTCACAATAACTTCTGCTTCACTGTGAGCACTGCCACAGCTGTAAACAAATAAACTATAAAACTTGGCACAAGAGGGGCCCAGGGCTGGCAGAGCAGGAATGCTGCAGATCAAGATGAATGTGCACTGGCACAGCTACCCGGAGAAACACGCATGGCACCTGTCCCCACGGAGCCTGCCTTGAGCTAATGACAGTAATCTCCTGCTTTCACAACCACGGCATTCAAACATGCAGTTTAAAACAAAACCTTGGGGATTGTAAACCATTTTGAGGGAGATCTTGCTGAAAAGGAAAAACACGCATACACGGGACAAGCCAGAAAGCAATATGTATTTGTAAATGTGTTTGTAGAGGAAGGCTCTTATCTATTCTGGGGAATATATATGAATATGTGTGTATAAAACTAGGTATGTTCCATGTAGTGATAACAGGATAAGCGTTAAAAGATGTGATGAGAGAGATAAGGACTTTTTACAATTCCAGCTACCTGATATGCTTCATATTCCCTCTTGGAAAACCTTCTCAATTTCTACCTGGAGTGTGCTGCTGGATTTGTGGCAGAAATTCCTAGCCTGGATGGGATGGTGGAGGATCTGAAGCCTTGCTGACAAATATCAGTAATAGGTGTCTGATTACTTAGACACCATTGTGTTATTCAACCATCCTTAAATAACTATTACACCATTGCAGCCACTAATCCTTTCTGAGAAGGACAAGTAAGAAAGCATTAACTGGGTGGCCATTGCATGAGTACTGTACTTTCTTTGGGACTGAATGTACTGCAGGTTTTGCTGTGCTGTGCTCCTTCCTGAAATATTCCTCACTAAGCCGTAACTCTATTAATGTCAAAACTCCTACTAATTTTAGTGGGTCTGGGAAAAAAACTTTTTTTCCCCCCCCATCAGCTAGGAACAGCTCCCTCAAAAGATAGGGGAGAGAGTAGATGTAGGATTTTGTAGCCATGTTTCACATTAGGACAACACCATATTTTCGTCTTTTCATATTGATTTGTCTTGAAGACAGTAACAAGTAAGTACAAACATTCCACCTTTTAAACCCTAATAAACTCCTTCTTCTTACGTAAAAGATATTCTGAGAAAAGCAAAACCTTTAATTGTGGGGAGGGTATGTCAAACCTGAAAACTTTTCAGTGTTCTTTATTTCTTTTAAAACTGATTCAGAAAATTTCTGGACAAACCATCAGAGATATTTTTGTGGGTTTTAGGTATAATGGACTCTGCAGTGAAAAAAGCAGAGCAGTCTATAGTGGAAAGTCCCTATTAACTATTGTACGTGGTTTTGGAACACCCGTGTAAAACTGGAAATAATTTTACAGACAGTACGAGGTTCCTAATTTCATTTTCCTTGAGGAAAACAATAGATGTGCGACTGCTCTAGAAACAGCGGGCAGGCAATGTCCTGGTATGTCCTTAGCCCGGGGACACCCACTAGATGGGGATATTTCCACAGGACACTCCTGGCTCCCGGCAGAGCTCGGTGTGCCACGGCTGTACCAGCACCAGCTCAGTCACGTTCCAGATTCTCGAGCTTTGGACAGGACCAGCGTTAATTTGTCATAAATACTAATTCAGGGCAGTAACAGGCAGTTTGGGGCAGGCTTCCTCTTTAAAGAGCGGCCAATCCAAATAACTTTTTTACATGAGAAGGAGCAGATGAGCATGTGCCTGTGCGCACACACACACAAGCACATACACAAGCACACACATACTTGCACATGTAGATGTATTCAGGAGCCTAACTGGAGCAAAAATCCTACTGCTCCTTAGTTGGGAGTAAGTTCTTCTACAGCCTTCGAAAGTTAGGCAACTCACACATGCAAGACTTTGGGCAAAGGCTAGTTTTTCAATGGCCTTCTGTTTTTTGTTAAAATTTAAACTCAGTTATACATTTTAGAAGTATTTGCTGAATCCTTCTAAAAGGTCTGCTTGCAAATCAGAAACTTTTGGTTTGTTTATGTGCAAGATCCTTTTCCGCAGCCCAGTGTTTTTCAGTCTGTAAGAATCTGGTCCCTGTGCAATGGGAGTAAGGCCTACATGGGGTAACCGCTTATTCCAAGAAAAAGAAACTTACAAAAATGCTGAGATTTATGAGGTTTTTTTTCTTTATAGGTGCTAACATCAGAACATGCATATGTGCCTTATTTTCACCCTATGTGGCACAGATTTGGGGATCTGCTAGACCCACTCACTTTCTGTTTGCGAGGTTCATAGAATAATTTAGGTTGTAAAAGACCTCTAAGATCATCCATCTGTTAACCCAGCCCTGGCAAATCCCACTAAACCATATCTCAAAATGCCATATCTACACATCTTCTAAATACTTTCACGGGTGATGATTCCACCACTTCCCTGGGCAGTGAACAAATGTTTCCTGATATCCAATCTAAACCTGCTGCAACTTGAGGCCATTTCCTCTCCTCCTATCACTCATTGCCTGGGAGAAGAGGCCGATCCCCACCTGGATACATCCTCCTTTCAGGCAGTTCTAGAGAGTGATAAGGTCACCCCTGAGCCTCCTTTTCTCCAGCTTAAACACACAGTCATGATTTTAAAGGATTTCTGGCTTCTTTTACAAGTATTTAATCTGTGCTCTCTCTGCCTCTCTGTGTTCCTAATGTGTCATACCCAAAATAACTGAAAAATGCATCGTTTGGTATTTCTTGAAATCACTTACAATTAAAATTATCTTTTTTTTCTGTGAGCCTCAGGGAAACCAGGTCGTACATGAGCTCCACAGGTCCTGCATGAACTTCACACACTCCACAGCACAAAACAGATTCCAGAGACCTAGGAAGTCATCACAAATACCACTGAGCTGAATCACTGCATAAACATTATCTTTGTCAACTATTTATTCCCTAAATGTTATCATTGTTAACTATTTATTATTCCCTCACACCTAGAACCTGGATAAGAGCACAGGAACCCACACCTCACTATCAACAGGGACACACTTTTTTTTTTGTCTCACCTCTTTTGCATTGCACTGATAACTGTGGATTTTTGCCAGCTGCAAGTAGCTCTTGGCTGGCATTTGAGAAATAACGCAGCTGGTGGCTGGGAGAAGTATGTAGGGAAGATCCACCAGAACAAATTAACTCCTTGGTCTCTGCTGTGTTTCTTTGACACAGCTAGCTTTCCTTTAAGTATCAGGCGCAATTCAAATTCTCTGAAGCGCCTTTCTTTGTCTCCCTCTTAATTTGTTTAATCAGAAGTATTTAAAATGGCAAATTAGAGGCAAGCTTTAAGCTAGAGTATGTCTAAAAAAACCCCAACTTACAACCCCATCTCCTTGCTTGTACACACCATGAGTAAGAAATCTGATAAGTATCCACAGCCTGCAGTTTTTCTGAAATAAACCGTCAGTCAGTAATCAATGCCAGTTTAATTCTGGACAACTTTCCAGCATCAGTGATACAACCCAGTGGAACTGCCAGAAAACATTGTCCAAGACAAGCTAAATAAAATTTTTATTGTAAAGCAAGATGCTTTCTGTAACATCATGTTTTCAGAGAAATGTTTTCCCAGTCTCTTTTTGTTTTTATCAACAAATTGCTACTTCTTCAAAGTAACATCCCATCAAGTTAAAAACGCAAGTGTTGTGGGGAGCTTCTTGTGTCTGTTTGACTACACACCATTGGAAGCAAAGAATCAGAAGCTCTGTTTTAAAGGCTTTTCTTGATACTTACATGTTCTTTAAAAAAAAAAACCCAAACCTAAATTAACTTCATGCATGTGCAATGCTGAGGTCCGTTCTCAAATATGTAGAGTGACAGACTCCCAGAGACCAAAATACCGTGGGTGAAAGCCTGCTATGGTGTAGGCAGAGCGTATGAGATACAAACTACAGAAGGGAACACCATAATCACAGTCCAGCAGATGTGACCAAAGGAAAAAAAGGGTCAGCACAGTGGGAGAGGCAGGATGGCAGTGATGCCTCGATGGGGCTACCTAAAAACAGAGACTAGACAAAATTAAGGGAATAAAAGCGGTTATATTTATTGAAGGGCCTTCAGGTACATTGGGGCAATCAGTGCCCCCAGGGGCTACACCCAAAACGGACAAAGGGTCATGACTTTTTCATGCTTTTGTAAGTTTGGTCCATTTGCAAATCGGGGGTTAATCCTCCAGTGACAACTTCAGGTAATGAAGTCATTACCCCAGGTTTGCTCCTCCCCCAGCTCACTTCTGTTTACATATATCAAGGCCTGAGACAGTAGGGTGTCCTTGAGTTTCAGGACTAGAGAGGATTTGTTTTGTCTGACCAAACTGGGAGAACAGTAGCTAACAGGCTGTATGGAGTTTAGAATTATACACTAAAGAATTACACGATACGAAAAATATAAAAGCAAAAATCCTAAGGCATCAGCAGCATGCGGGACGCAGTTCAGCAGCCTTTGCATTAAAGCAGGGATGAGTCTGTGGTGGTGCAGACTCCCAGGGGCCGTGACACCCTCTGGGACATGCTCAGGCATCAGGGAGCTCAGCCCTGCAGTTCAACAGAGGTTACAGAATCCCTCAGATTAAAAACCACTTTTGTTTTCTAGCCCTGCAGAGCTGGAAAGAGAGTGGTGCACAGCAGTTGAGAAGTAGCCCAAAGCAGCATTTGAATTATAGAGACAAGAGTAAAGACAGTAATTTATAATGATTCATTCTTAACACTGGCATTTACAAAAAAAAAATATTACTCACTAGAAAATGCTTTTGTTACAGCTTTGTTGTGTTCCACAGTGCAAGTATGACCTTCTCTTATCTTTTTATAAAAATGCTACCAGTATCATGGTTTGTGCTGTTCATCAGCAAGTCTCATTCTCACACCTCCTTATCACACAAGCACATCTTTATACTTCCACATCATTCCCACTGTGGGAGAGGGAAACCGTTTTAATCAAACTCCACAGAGCCTACAACTGTTTTGAATGTCATTTAAAAGCCATTCTCACCAGCTGAATAGCTGTAGAGATACCAATGGTATCAGACCAATCTGACCCAACTCTGACCAGGCTTAGGCCCAGCAACGAGCTCAGTATGTTGCATGGATCAGCCTTCAGCCCAACCCTCCTACCTAATTCCAAAATCCCCAAAGAAACAAGCGGGAGGCTGTGACTGAAATGGAAAAAAAAACAGAACGTATTAAATATTACATAACTGCAAAAGTAGATAACTTAGGGTGAAACCCTTTTCCTTCCATGACTGACCCAATGCATGCAGCCAATACATCCAAATCCACCCACTCCTGTGAATTATGCTGGAAAAAAACATGTGTATCTTAAAAATCCATAGGAAAACCTGTGCTTTGAATAGCTTATAATTTTGCTAATAAAACTTTGAGATAGATGGCTTATTAACCTATCTTTTTGCCCCAAACGATGGCAATACTATATAGCCTTTTGGGAAATGAGACACAAATGTGTCTGTCCCTTGCTGTTTCTGTACCACACGCACACCCCAGAAGGATGAAGGATAGAGCAGGATCAGAAATTGGGCTTTGCTTTTGCAGGACTTGACAGATCAGTAATGGTGCAAGTATTTGACTGGAAGCTTGGGAGCAGTCAATCAGAGATATGAGCAAGGCTGCAGTCTTGTGAAACGGAGAAGCTGAAGTATTAAATGTTTTATTCCAGCTAAGTGACAGTGACATGTCCCCAGCCAGCTCCTGGGCACAGGGCTGCCTGCCTGAGGCTGTGTCAGCCTGGAAAAAGAGTGAGGACTCAACTCGCAAATCATGAGCCTTCAAATATGTAAGGGTCTAAAAATCAAAGATTCCTTGCATGTTTACAGTACTTTTTGGTCTGATAAGGAGAAAATGGAAACTTCTGGCTGCAGCATTTACTTTATTACTCATTTATTTCTGCAGCAAGATGTGTTTTCATGACACAGATACAACAGAATTGTCAGGTGATGTAGTCCAGCCTAAAGATTACCAAAACCCAAATAAATGAAACCTCTTTTTATTTCCTTCCCCAATTTTGTTCCAGAATAGAGATGTTAGCAAAAAAAAAAAGTTCTTAACACAGAAAAGAATTTACTTAAGTTTCTACAATGTTTTGCTCTTATTGTTTATTACTGGACTGCAGGAATTGTTTCCTGCCACCACCACCTTACAGCTCAGTCAGCTCATAGGGATCTGTGGTGCTGTCAGCCCCCTTTGCTGGTGCCAAACTCCTTTTTGGGGCAGGACAGGCTCTGCACAGTCAATATTCCATGCTGCAATTGGAGGGGCAACTAAAACCTGACGCATTCACTGCAACAAGCACAAAACTTTGTGGTGAATGCAAAGGTTTAAGATGAGTGTAGGAAACTGTTCCATCAGCAGATGAAGCTGATACACTCCACAAGGGTAGAACCTGTAACCTGCTGATGTTCAGAAGCCCAGAAAGATGTTCAAAGATGCTGAAATAAAAAGTAGGCTCTTGGAAGACTAACACACCTCCAAAGGCCAGGGAACTCACACTATTAAAAAATGGAAAGGCTTCATAGGAGAAAAGAATGTGCTTCGTGTCACTGGCCCAGAAAATGGCTCAGTCACCCTGTGCAAACCCTCAGTGGGATCGGTCCTTCCTTGCACTGTCCCTGAGTAGTTCTCACACCTGCTCTGCACCTCTTATCTCATCTCCAGAAAGTTGCCATGACTGATTTTGCTGCAGGCTGACAACCATGTTGATTCATTAGTTTATTTTGAAGTATGAGTGTGTTTGAATCAGTCACTGATTGCCTGGCTCTGTCAGACGCATCATGTTCCCTCAGTTCCCCCAGATTCTCTCTCTTTTGAACAAACTGTGATTTCTTTTACCCCTATTTTCATTTTGGAAAGTCATGGGTGTTTCTTCCTCTCTGGAATAAGCCCGTAATAAAGTGGCCATTTTTAATGCTTTTGAGAACTTCTTGATGAATTTTCTTCTCTGATTAATTGCTTTCTCTCCACAATTTCTACTTTTCCTCCCAGTTATTCCCTACAGCTAAAAAACATTCTGCTTTTCAGCAGGCATTGTGATTCTAGTGTTTTTTCTTTGTTTAAAGCTTAGTCACATCATCGGTCTTTCTTTTATTCTTTCTGACAGCCTGTTTGTACGTGACTAATCTGGTGTTATGATGCAAACTCCTTCCACCTATCCTTCCTTTTCCTATGTTTGCACAAGTATAAGATCAGCATCAGGAGTATATCTCCAGGGCTTGCAGCTTCCTAGCCAGCCCTATCTTTGTAGCTAAATGCTTGTCAATAACTCTGTGTAGCAGCCTGTGATCCTCTTCAGCTGTTGCCGTGTAGCCACACACGTTCTGATAACATTTATGGCAAATCCCTCCTTCCCTGCCCGAGCCCCTTCCGTGGCACTACTGTCACTCTTTCAAGCTGCAGAGCTGCACCATCTGCTGCTGCTAAGCCTCTCCTGTGAGTGCTTATTTGTAGTTTCTGATCATCAGTTTTAACAGCATTTTAGAATCAGTGATGACTTCCATGTTCCGGGAGGCTTGGCTGGGTTGCTTTCATGGTATCACTTGTTTGTTTTCACATTTCCTGCAGCAATACTGCAATTTTTGTTGCCACTGCTACCCACATGCCACTCCTCTAGCACATTTTATCCAGCACATTTTATCTCTCCTTTGTGCCATGTGTGAAGTCAGTGTCACCGAGATTTCGTTTTGCATGGGGTTGGCAGCCCCTGTTGCTTTGATGTGACCACAAAAATTCACCCCACAGTAGCACTTCAGCCCGCTCGCATTCAAGTATTTCTAAATAACTTGCAAAGCAAAGTACTTGCTGGAATTTTCATAGTTTCATTCATCGCCTCTGCCCCAGATCCTTTCTGATTCTTAAACACAGGACTCCATCAAAAGTGGTATCCTCCCTTGTATTGAACTACACAGAAGTATTTGATTTTTTAAAAAATCAGAATACTTATGTAAACCTTTCCCTGTAGATGACTCAGTCTCGGTTTTGTTATTTTAGTACATTTATGGGTTTTTTTATATAAACAATGTAAGTTTGGTTTCAGAAACTACAGAGGATACCACAGTCCATCACTTTCAATTTCAAAATATCCTGAATTTAAAAGAAAAATTTAAAATACTATTTTTTTGTGCATAATAAACTTGTGTTAAAGCTAAAGAAGAATAATAGTTCCAATAGATTGCAGATAATGTGAACTTACAGACGGATGTGCTTTGGGTTTTTTTTTTGCAGCTGATATTCCATATGGACTATGAACTTTGCCCTCCATATTTCAATAGGAATTTATGTAAGCATCTTGCCAGGAAAATACTGGGAGAAAAAAAAGCTGGAAAATGGCAGCCAAATACACAGTGAAGTGCTAAAGTTAAAAACCATACTAATGAAAAAAAAATGGATTGTATAATGATTCACAAACTCAAAAAAGTCAAGATGGAGGGGGCACCTGTATTTCCTTAATGAAATGCATTTCTTTGTTCTGAATCATTCACTTTTCTTGTGTACTTTAACAAAGACCATGTGCAAGTTAAATATCAGTGTGGCAATGACTTTGGACTGGCTCTTGCAACTCTGAAGATACAGAGTCAGCTGAGAACACCAGCTAGGTCTGGCTTGAGCAAAGGGATTAGAGCATCCTTGATTTATGGATTTTAAAAGTCAGATCTTTCCAAATGAAGGATTCATGTGTTTTTGTAGCCTCAGGGAAGCAGCCAGCTGTGAATGGCTAACCTTTATTGTGGGATTTCTGTTCTCTTCCATTTAAGACACAAACTTATTCACCATAACAACCACTAAAAACTGTGTGGCATGAAACAGTAAAAAAAAAAAAAAGGCAGCAATACCTATCCTTGAAGGAATATTAATTCAAGCCAGCTTGAATTCATTAATGGAAAGATGTACAAAATACCATTATTCAGAATGGCAAGCAATTTTAAACTGGAAATGTTGGAGCTGTTCCTCTTACGTGGGTATAAATAATGATAAACCTGCTAAAATCTGTGAAAGTACAATGCCTTATTTTGGCTTAGGTTCCGTTCTGACTTCTATGAAATTAATAATGTGATGTTAGATACACGCACAGGTGAAACATGATCAAAACATTTAGAAGAGCAAATGGGAAATCAGAGTATATGAATGACTGACTTTTTTACAAGGTTTTATCACGCTGTTTGCATTTTTCTTTATTTTGAAATGACAATGATATTAAACTAAGTTTTGACAATGTAATAAACCAGAAAATTTGTATAATAACACTCACAATGCATTAATTAGAAAGATCTATTTTGTTAGGACTTAATGAATTATAACTTATGTTTTTGATGATATTTTAATATACAGTTTTGTGTTCCTCCCAACTTTATAAATGTTTATGATATTGCTAAACATCAGGAGGTACAGCTTCTGTATTTCACTCCCAGTTTTCTTAACCACAAAGTCTTAAAAGCATGAAATACTGCCACAGTCCTCATGAGGGTGTTTGTAGCTGTGGATTGTCAGTTGACACTCTCCCCCTCTCCAGTAAAAACACGTGCACACTTCTGTAAAAAGAATTAACATTTTCATTTATAGGACAATATTGTACTCCCTGGGAAGTTATTAAAAAAAA
>VWZT01010170.1:1106654-1182942 GCA_013397055.1 Pachycephala philippinensis
AGGAACAGGACGTGGCGAGGGGAGGAGTGAAGGGGAGAGTTACTTGATTGCCTTTGTGCAGCAGGAGCTAAGGCGCACGAGGGTATCCCAAAGCCGGATTCAGAGCTGTGAGTGTCCTTCAAACGTGTGGAGAAGCAGCTTTGCTTGTGATGTAATTGCTTGTCTTGGTCTCAAATTGCTGGCCCACAATCACACAGGACCCGTTTCAAAGCCAGGAACTGAGACCAGACCCCAATCCATTCTCTTATATGGCTGTCAAAACACCTTGTCCCTGCACTCCCCTTTCTTGTGTGTTTTTTATTCCCCCTCCTGTTAAGGATCTTCCTTTCAAGTTCTCCTTTCCTCTCATTCAAAAATACAGTCTACAAAAACCTTTAACTGACAACCTGCTGGAGAAACAGACCTTGGTTTACTACAATTAGATAATTTCTGAACTTTTACTGTCGTCTGGACGGCTGCTGAAATCTACCTCTGTCATCCACTTCATTTAGACTGCAAACGCACTGAGACAAACCATTCTTTACAATGCTGCAAAGATGCTTAAGGATGTAATCAAAATTTCTGCCTGTTTTACTCTTTCTGTAGTCAGCTCTGGATTGAGGAATGGTCTGTGTACAGCACGAAGTGTGAATTGTTTGAGCAGAGCCTTAGGAGATACATGGTTTGCACTTAGAGAGATTTGCAGCTGTTATTTAAAATAAACAGACACACCAAAAAGAGACATTTTGTCTTGGGAAAAATCCTGTTGTTCATCCTGGTTGAACTTGTGGCCTCCTAGCTCTGTTACAGTGGTTGCAAATAACAGAAGGACACGATTTATTCTTGCGTGTTTACAAGATTCACGCCCTTCTTCATCCCACAAAGACAGTAGGAACTGAAATAGAAGATGAAATTCTGGATGTGTGCACCCTGAGGGCTGCTTCTGTTGACTTCAAGGGGCTTTGTATATGTTTCTCTCTCTTGCCAGAATATTTTCTCATCTTTGTCAGATAGGAAAGTCTGTCTGAAGTCTTTAGTGGTTTTCTGTGAAGAAGAGAAAGCTGGGCTCTCGACTGACATCAGCCTGTGCAGATACCAAATTGCCAGTACCCTGCACACTTTTTTCCCTCACAGGGACTGACTTGGGCTTGAATAGCCCAGAGCTCCAGGGTTTAGCTCAGCCCTGCTTTTCTGGCCCATTAAAAGAGCTGCTGCAGGCAGTGTCTGGAGCAGGGTCTGTCACTGGGGCCTGCACAAGAGGCATGGCTTGGCCTCTTTGTGACATTTTTGCTTATTTTCAGTTTTTTTTGTTTTTTGTTTTTGTTTTTTTTTTAAACTTGGCAGATGGAAGCTGAAGAGGAAGGGGCAAAAAGGCTGTCAGAAGTCAGCTTTGAAAACTTACCTCCCAACTACCATAACGAGTCCAACACGGAAACCAGAGTGGGCAACAGAACTGTTCAGACTCATCAAGAAATTGATAAGGTATGAGAAAACTTATGTGTGGTGAGCTGTCCATTCTTACCCACCTTTTCTTCAAAAAAACCTCCCAATTTTACATGTTTATTCACAAAATAATTCAGAGTGTAAACTTTCCTGATGAGAATGACTTTGGGGTTTTATTGTACCTTCTGTGCTTGACTAATCACAGTGTTAAGGACACATCATGAAAAGTTAGTGTGACATAATAATTTATTTTGAAAAAAGTGCCTGCTAGAAGTAGGGCACAGATGCAGCTATTACATGGGGAAGGAAAAACCAACCATCTCCTGCTCAGTTAGCTTCTTTATAGTGTCATTTTAAATAGACAAGGAGGAAGCCCTGTCATCTACTTTTCCCTCTCAGATTAGGGTTTATTAAGAGTGACAGCAAATTGGAAATAAAAGAGGGGGTGGGAGTGGGTTAATTGTTGCAGAATGTAGGACTGAGAGTAACAAAGGACTAATAAAAACTGTAGTTTGATATTTTGTTCTTTTCCTGTATCAGGTTACAGATAACAAAACTGGATCAACAGTTTTTTCTGAGACAGTTATTACATCCATAAGAGATGGAGAAAACAAGAGAAATCACGTAAGTAAGCACATTTCTTTCCTTTTGAAAATCAAACAAGTACTTTGGGTTCCTTGTTCAGAAGACTGTGACAGAGTTCACCTAACAAAATTTTGGTATCTTTTAAAACACACAAAACCATTGGGGTAAGCAGCTAAAAATGTTTGTGTTTTTTAATTAGTTTAACTTAGGAATGTTATGAATTGGAAACAGAGTTTCAATGTTCTGGTTGATTGACATGTTTGGATATTCAATTTATCTGTCAAATATAGATGTTAATTATAAAAATATGGTTACACAGCCCTTTCCAGTGAGTGTGGATAAATCCTTAGTATAACAGTGACCTTCTTTTCCATAAAAAAAATTGCTTTATAGACGTTTAACAATTGAAAATAACCCAAAATTATCTATTTATGAGGAATCTGTGGAACAATACATGTCTCTATTTGCTTTTCAACCTAACACAGTGGTGGACAACTGGTTATGCAATGTCACTTTGAAGAGAAGGGAAAGAGATGGGACAATAAATCCCCTCCCCTCTCAAAATATGGTTGTTCAAGGACTCTCAAAGAAGTTTAAAATATCAAGAATATTCTTTACCTGAGTCTTGCAAGCACAGGTCCATTTGCTAAACATCAGTAGTCACATGAGAATTTCAGCACATACCACTACTTAAAAAAATTGGGTTTTCTTTGGTTATAGTCTTACCAAAATGGCCTCTTTTTTGTGCTCTTACTAAGACTGGGCTTGCCAGGTTTCCTCTGATAGCTGGCTTCATCTGACTAATAGTTTGTGGTTTGACTTACTTTAACATGTCCTGGCTTTTTTTAGAGTAACTTACCTCCAGTTCTTTCACAGAAGCAGCTCTGTAACTATTTTATAAAACATTGGAAAGAGAAAAAATTACGGCAGTAGTTTCTAGTTTTAATGAGGACAGAACCTGAAATTAGTACCTCTTTTCTAAAGTTTTCCCTCTTTCAGCTCATATTTTTATACTGCTGTTTAAGTTTGAAAATGTCAAGTGGCAAAATATAGCATACATAAGCAACTTTACTTTTTTTTTTTTACTATTTGGCAAAGCTTGTAGCTTAAGTGAAAAGTCAACGTGTGAAATGAATTGTAACTATTCTAAATTAATCTACAGATGATTTTATACGAAGTTTAACATCATACACAGTGCTTTTTAATAATGATATTATGTGTAATGAAGACAATCCAAATGGGTTTTTTTCCAAGCAAACGTGATCATCATCTTCAAGTCCAGTGTACAAAGGCAAACTTTTTAACCTTCTTAGCACTGGAACACAAAACTAGTGATGTTTCGTAATGTATTTGGCTTGCCTGAGGTGTCTAATCATTCTTCACGCCTGTAAAAATTATTTCTAAATTAACTTTCTCCAAGTTCCTTATAAGCTTCATATATCAAGGTACAGCTGCATTTTCCATACGGGAAGTTTGCCTCGCTTACCAAGCCAGTGCTGCATCCAGAACTCATACTGTTCCCAGTGCTCCAGCTGAAGGATTTGAGGGCCGAACACAAATTTCTGTCGGACTTCGTGGTGGCAGCCTTTGTGCAGCTCTGAACCAAGAACAACTAGAGCTGGTCCCATCAGCTCCTCGTTGCTGAAATCCCGCGGCGCGTTGTTCACCAGCACCCCCAGTGCAGCAGCTGCTGAAACAGAACTGCTGCTGTTAATGTTTATTTCCCCCCTCACACTCATTTTGAACTCCAAGCATGCCCGTGGTACAAACACCTTATTTAGAGGTTGCCAACTTAGATGAAAAGCAGCCTGCAGATGTACTTGGTCCCTATTTAAGGAGAGGGTGAAATTAATTTGACTAAGAGATGCCTATCAGAAGTAAATCTGAAGATGCTTGCAAACTTTGAACGTTGAGAAGGAATATGAATCACTTTTGGTACTACAAGGGCAGAGAAATATTGTAGGAGTAATGCAATTAAGAATTGGAAGGTTTGGGTTACAGCAAGGAAAAAGGTGCTGCTGAGGAGAGATCTGCGAAGTAGAAGAAAAATTTTGTCCAAATTAAAAGGCACTGTTGCTTAGATCTGTAAACTTAAGGCGAAAGAATTGGGAAATGAGCTGCAGAAAACTTTGCACTGGGCCCTTAGGTCATTTTTATGCACACAGATTTTCATACCTGAAGTTTTGTGTGACATTGTGACATGTGCCACTCACTCTCCAGGCCACAGGCTTCACAGACCAATAGGTGGTGGAAGAGTGATTCCACTGCTTTCATAGGTTCAGTTTATGGCCTTATAAAAGTTAAGGATTCCCACAGCTCTTGCACTCTAGGTCCAAATTTGGGTGGTAAAAAGAAGAATTTTCCAAGCACCTTCACAAATCACCTGCTCTGAAATTTAAACTGTGTAATTTATTACTGCAGTAATTTGTGATAACTGGAACCCTACACCTCCTCAGTTTACATTTATTTTCTGTGCTGAGTTATAAGCCTCTGAAATCACTGGAAGTTTTTCATGTGACATTTTTGGGCTTTGAGAGATGACACAGAAGCCTCGCAAGAAGGCAAAGATGTGTCTGCATTGCAATAATAAATCCACTTCTTGGCTGGAATGAAATCCAGCACTGGAGAAGCAGCTTTGTGGAAAACAGGTTGTGCCTGCACTTTAAATCACAGTGCTTGTCCTCCTGAAGCAGGTACCAATGCACACACAAATAGTGCATATAGATATATTTATAAGCATGTATACGTACATAAAGTGCAGATACCCTGTTACAGAAGCAGCAGGGAAAATCCTCCCCACACAGACTTTTCCTTTCAGAGTATTTCTTCCTGGCTCTGCCTCACAGAAGCATTCTCCTTAGGCTGCTCTTTGTTACTGATGGCTCGTTTGGCAGTGCTTTTATGGCCAGGAGGCTATCGGTGGTTTAAGCCTCCAGAAGGGGAGTTGGGCTCTCTGCCATTTCTGGCAATGCAATCCAGTTCCTCAGAGGTGCTGCATTATTGGGAGGCCCCGTTGACATTCCCAGACTCACATTCACTTTCTCAGATGTCACTGAGGGCTGGCAGTCACCCCTATAGATGTCAGGCTTCAATCCAGCAGTCTTGTGTCTTTATAGAGGCCAAACACAGGCAAGGGGTAGCTGGATGGGCATAAAGTCTGTGGAGGGCCTGACATCCATTTGTTCCTGGATTTAAGGCTCAAATATTCTGTAATTTACTTCTCAAGGGAGCATTGGTTAGCTTGCAAGTTAATAGAGTATTTTCAGTCAAAAGTTCAAGCAAAAATAACAGTATTCCTCATTATCCTATGAGAATCAAAACCTCCCCTGGCTTGTTGGCCAGACCTGTTTCAGTTGTGATATATTAGCCTAACCAAGGGAAAGCAAGGATGAAAAATAAAAGGAAACAAAATTGGTAGTGGTAAGGTTTGCTACACAAAGATTAGTTGCATTTCTTCTCTCTTCCATTCAGAGTAGTATTTTGTGTAAGTTCTCTCTTCTAATTCAAAGCTAGTGTACCTGAGCTTTTTTCTTGTCTCTAGTAATTTGAGAAATAATAAAAAAAAGCAATACCTTCTTTTTAGCAGGGTTGATTTTTGTGTTGTTTTGGGTTTTTTTGGGGTTTTTTTTCCCCAAATTTTAATGGAAGTATATCTGGTAGGTTTCAATTCTCTTTTTTGAAAGAGATTTTTAAAGATGCTGGTATCTAGGGCAAGTGAACCAGGGAATTGGAAGAATATACTGCATTTCTCATTTCACTTTGGCACTGTGGAACAGATTCCTTTCTTTTGCTTGTTGGTGGCAGAGGCTGTTGAGGGCACGGCTGTGCCTTCTCTTTAGTTTCACAGCACAGCTCGAAGTTCCTGCGTGGGAGGGTGAGGAGAGCTGCCCTCGGTGTGATTCTGTGCGAGGTGCTTGCTCTGCCTCCTCCAAGGCGGGTGTGTGTCTGTGTGCACACTTGTTTTGGGGACACACCTCCTGCAAACACAGAGCTGCTCACAGAGGGATTTCAAACACCAGCATGTCCTTGGGAGGAGACCCTGTGATGCCCAGGCCTTTATTTCCATAATGAAGGCTGCTGTTTGCACCCCTGGAGCTCTGGGCGGGGAGGTGTCACTGTGAGACTGGGTCTGCAAGCTGAGCTGGCAGGTCCTGCTTTATCTGTACAGACAGAATGGGTGGCATCCCTTTTATAACAGCCTCATTTAACCCTTTTCTCAGCCTTTATCTTTATTCTAGCAGTAAAAAGAAAGAAAATAGTTCCATTTCCCCCTTCTCTAGAGAAAAACAGTGGTTTAAATGGTAAAGCTGCAGCTCTTCAAGCTCTCACTTCTCTGCTGATGTCCAGAACTGCCAAAGTAACCGCTTGGTTCCTGTTTAGGCAGCTTGTGTATGATTTCACCAAACATGTTCTCAGCCACAGGTACTGGAGTTGCTCTCCTTGAGGCCCATACTGCTCCAGGGAGAGGAGTTCCTACCAGTGCTCTATAGAAAGGAAGCTTTGGAAATTGAGAAGGAAGAATCAATGGAATGGAAATGGCAATTTTTCCATTAGCACCACTGCAGGAGAGGAGTCAATGGCAGAGATTTGAAAATGCAGCATCTTGGTGTTGATTTCTGCTCCCTCATGTCTCAGGGAGGACACTTGTTTTGGGCAGTCTTATATTTGGGTCCAATTTTTTTGTTTAATTTTTCACAGCACTTTTAGTCCCTGGTGACTTGCTCTCAACAACCTCAAACTATCAATAGACACAGTAAGTGCATTCCTGGGTTGGAATCCTGGTCTCTGTCTAGCCAAAAATCATGTAATATCTAAATCTGGTAGGTTTTGTGTATTTAATAATTTAATTCCTTGGCACTCTAAGTTTGCTTTTCTGTTAGTCTCCAGCCTGCTGTGCTCCATTAATCATTGGACCGGTGCAGTTCTTTTCACAACACCCAGCCTTTAGGTAATCCTTGGTGTAGCAGTAGACAAGGCAAATTGTACTTGTTTTAGAGAGCCGTGGCTCCTCAGACAGGCTGGGTTAGACATCCTTAACCAGTTCTTACCATTTTACTGAACCCCCTTTTTTTTGTTCCCTTCTCAGTTTCAGTCTTGGCATTGTAGAATACAAAGCTTTGGGGCAAGTGCCAATAGCTCATGAGGATGAGAAGCTTGTGTTTGTGAGAGTAGAAAATGATGTGGAGAAGGGTGCAAAGGGAAACAGGATTTAGCCAAAGATGAGAAGAATTGTTCAATTAGCATTTTGAGTTGCTCTTATTAATCTGGAGGATTTTCAGGCTGTGAATCTTGTTGTAGAGAGGGACTTACTCTTGTATGAAAGGTGTGATGGACTGGGTGCATATCTGAGACTTCACAGATAACTCCATAAGAAGCAAACACTCCTTAGGGATGCAAAAGCTATTAAGAGATTTAATTTAGGTCAAGGATGGCCTTACTGTCAGTCACAGTGTATCTAAACCCAGTGTTTTTGACAGCCATCTGATGTTCACTGGGCTATGGCCAAAAAACAATCTGAATGTTAGCCTCAGTGAATGGAAAGACCTGCCACAAGGAGTTTGAAATACGAGTGTCAAGTCTGATCCTGTTCAAAGAAACTTCTCTGAGGAGAAAGGTGGGAAATCTCTGTGATTGACAGCTGCCTGACACACTCCTCAGTGTGCACATCTTTGCTTACCAAACTCAGTCCGTCCTGAGCTGGTTTTCTCTCAGAGAACGCTGTGTGGAAAGCCGTGGGTGCACACAGAGAAGCAGGAGTGGCCAGAGGGCACAAACATCGGGTGCTCTTTAGCACTGCAGAGGTGCAGTGGCCATGCTGTGAGAAGTGACACTGCAGTTTCGCTGCGCTTGGCTCTCGGGCTCAGTGACCCTGAGCAAACAAGCAGCTGGGAGCAGCTGCTAGACCTTATCAGAGGCAGGAGAAGCAAGGTGCCTTTTGCTGAGAGGTGAGGCAAGCCAGGCAGGTGTTTTGGCTGAAAACACAACCAGCAAAGGTCAGAGAACACAGATCAGTATCGCCTTTTTTTTTTTTTTTTCCTCTTAAATAGTGGCTTAGATTACCAGGCAAGTAACTGATGCAAGAGCAAAAGGGTTACTCCTAATTAAAGGTTTCAAATCCTGCTCTTGTTTGTATCAGTGGGAGTCTGAAGCAGTTCAGATAACTTAGTAAATTTACTTTGTTAGTCATGAAAAAAATAATTTAAAGAGTGACTAGGAGTCCTTTTGTATTTCCTATTAGTCTAGCTTAGTTTAAATTGGGTTTTTTTCTGTCAAGTTAGGGAAACAAAACTGTGTAGTACTAATAGATATTCCAAAAGTCTTCTTTAACAATTCCACTCTATGCCTGTATTTAGAATTGTTAAAAAATTTGCCAGATCCTCCTGTGCTGTAATGTGGTATTTCTATTCCAGCTAAACCCCAAAGAAAAAGAATATTTTAATGCAAAATCAAGTTGGCTGAAGAGCCACCTCACCATTTTTATCTCTCTGGACTATTACCCTTTGAGTAGCTAAATATTGAAGAGGGAAAGCTTTTCTTGTGATGAATTTCTCCTCGCCAAAAATGAGCTATGGCTCTAACACAGTGACGGTGCCTAGAACTAGTTCAATGTTCTCGGCATGGTTAGCAGGAGCAGATTGGTAA
Source organism: Pachycephala philippinensis (assembly GCA_013397055.1). Taxonomy (NCBI): domain Eukaryota; kingdom Metazoa; phylum Chordata; class Aves; order Passeriformes; genus Pachycephala; species Pachycephala philippinensis. The sequence continues at coordinate 1,115,304 of VWZT01010170.1, forward strand.
ACCAGTGAGTTCTCCTGAAGGGTACAAAACTCTCTCCTCTAGCCAGTGCTTCACAAGCGTCCATGCACCACTTCTAAAGCTCCCAGCATTCTTGTTAGTTGTGGGAATAAATTCTGCCTTGTCTCAAGCTTTCCGTGTGCAGGGAGGAATGAAGCTTCCTGCTTCTCCCTTGTTTGCACACAGTTGCCACAACTCTTCTGCCAACAAGCCGTGGTAAGGGAGTAGTGAGAGTCAAAGGGAGGGTGTTTACCTTTTCCCTGGTTTCGGTTCAGTTTTCCTGCTCATAACATGCTGAGTTTCGGGATCCAAGCCTGTGCAATTGTCTTTTACAGATCATGTCCAAGCTGTAGGGAGATATAAAAACAAATCACCATGAATGATTTTACTTTCTGCCTCTCCTAGATCAACATATTTATTCTAAGAGAAATGGGGCTTTTTTTGCCTTCTCTTTAAGGTAACATACAGTCAGGAGAGTGAATCTTTTATGTGGGCTGGTGGCAATTTTGTGACCTCTGTTAAGAGATCATAGTATGGATTATCTTTATTGAAGGTCCATCAGCAGTGTTTCTTTCCTCTTGCGATACACATGTAGCAAATTACTCATGAGAGGAAACGCTTTAAGGCAAATGAGAATTTTTTTCCACTGGTTTTGATTACATGACTTAATCCATTGGCTCCAGCAGCTGCTTATTTGAGATTTTAGCTGAAACCATGTTATCTAATTAAGCCGCAAGCCTTAGCTGGCAGGGTAACAACAGTAGCTAAAGCATTAGGAAATACAGGCTACAGCACTGGATGTATAGCATAAATATTTTGTCCTTTTATCTTTTATTTGCATCTGTTACAATCTTAGAATGGTTGTGATAGATACAAAGGATGCAGATAAATGGGTGAAATCTGCAGCTGGTTACGTCTGTGTTGTCATAGGTAAGGTGGCAGAATTTGCTGAGGCTGGGAGGTTGGCCCTGTCACACATACATGATGAGCCTAAGTCTTATCTAACCTTTGCCTGGACTTTAGGAGGATTAGATTCTACAAAATCTGTAGGATGATACTGGTTTTATACCAGAGAGTAGGAGGAGAGAGAATGAATGTGATCGGTGATTGCTTGGCCTTCTGTGCAGTTGTTTAGAGTCAGGAAGAGGTGTGAGATGCTGCCAGTCCAGCCTGATGGTGTTTTGTACCATGATTTATTAAGCTAAACCACGGAGATTGAAGGAAAGTGGTGAATTGAAATTGTTTCTGTTTAGTTCTGTTTCATCAAACGTTTGGCAAGTGAAAGAAAGAAAGGAAAGAAAAAGAAAGAGAGAAAGAAAAAGAAAGAGAAAAAAAGCACTGTAGAATGGTGGCTTCAAATGCAATGCATTGAGAAATGCATTTCTATGTCAGCTGAGTGAGTCTCTCCTCCCATGTGATTCACAAGGAGCATTTTGGCATCTTTTGTGCAGTGGGTGTCTGCCTGGCCTTTGCAGGGGCTGGGCCACTGACAGCACTGAGGGACACCACTGGTGAATGCATCAGCTGCCAACTCGTGGTTGTTCACCTCTGCAGCTTACAGAGAACCCCCCTCCACCTCTCCCACCTGTCCTGGTTCTTACCTTCCTAACAAGTCCACCTCTCCCTTCCAGTTAGTAATATATTGTAATACAGCATGACTGCACAAAAGATATACAGGGTGGGGTGGGAATTCCAGCTCTGTTTTCTCATTATTCTGTCTGGAAATGACTCAGAGCCCGCTCGTGAATTTGTATCACATGAGGAATCCCTCAAACTTCTTCCCTTAGGAAGTCCAGGGGGAGAAGCAGCATCTTAGGGCATGTAGAGAGTTTGACATCATGGTGTCAGGCAAAGGGGAGCCTCAGTGATTTTTCTGGGTCCAGGAGAGCTCACAGCTGTCAGCAAGGGAAAGTTTTGGTCCCCTGGGAGGTGTTTGTCTTGGACTTCATACGTGGTGGAAATCTGTAACACATTCATATTTTTATGTCCCTTTTGGAAGGACAAAAAGAGGGTGCTGAAGACCCTTTTGCCCTTCTTCCTTATCGAGGTTTTTTTAGGAAATTGAATGAATATTCATTAATAGTCATCGTCTCATGTTGTTGATATCCTCTAGGCACATGATTTCAGATGGAAAATTAAATTAAGGGAATAAAAAAGGCTTTTGTAATCGCAAGAAATGCCCCACAGAGGAGGGCAGTCTTGAAGAAGCTTCAAAGAGTCAACACCTATGACCCAGATGCCTATTCCATCCTTAGGCAGACATGGATCTCGTGTTCCCAAAATCCTTGAGTGCTGGAGATGATTTATTCCAATGCTATTGCTGTAATTCAAATCCCTTCTTCTTCCACCTACAGCTCGTGGAAAACATTTCTTCTACAGTAACAGCAGTCTCTTATCCTGTCAACTCTGCCACGGGCAAAATCCATTGAATGTGAATCCTTACCAATGTACTTCTGTTCCAGTATTCTTATCCTTGGCTGGCACCTTAAACACAATTAATAAGTCTGTTCCAACTCTAGACTACCAAAAAAAGTATATTATATAGGAACAAAGCCCATAAAATTCAGGGTTTGAAATCAGTTCTGTGAGGGACGGGGCACAGGTTGACATCTTCCTCTCAGTGTGCTACTGTTAATTTAGTGATTAAGATTAGCCAGCAGCTACTAAGTACAGAAATCTTGTTTTCAAAGGCTTTTCTTTTCACCCAGCTGTTTCACATCCTCCCTGTGTACAGCTACTCTGTGTTGTTTTGCTTGTACAAATTTGCAAAATTGACATAGTTCAGTAGTGAATCATGGAAACTTTGTAGCTGCCAATTGTAGAGGGCGGCCAGCATTAAAATTCAGCTCCCAGGGAACATCCTTACATCAAAGCTGTGTCTTTGTGTGATTTCTCTGCTTACGAATATTGGCACTTCGGAGCTTTACAGTGGCTCCTCAGCTGCTACTGGAGCTCAGGACATTTGGGATAAAACCCAGGATCTCTCAGACCACAAGTGTTTAGACACATCTTCTGCTTATCACAGATCAAAGAATTGTTGTTCTCCGGTTAACAGATCCACAGGTAGGCGCATTTCTCTGTTAAGACCAATAATTGCAAACTTACTAGGAAAACTTTGTTTATAAACATGCATCAGTATTTTGACCTCACATGTACATAAATATATATATATATGTACACATAGACACAGTTCTTTTCTTCTTTCTTAGTTGGATAGCTCTTAGTTTCCAGACTAAGTTAGTTACCTGTCAGATATGTAATTTATGGGGGTTTTCTACCAAATTGGTATAGTTCTTCTCATGTGCCCACTTTGATACCATTGCAAAATAGGTTGAAATGAGTACTTGGCACTGCGTTTCCTACATGGGAATGTTTGCAGAAGCTGTAGTCCTGCCAGGATCAGGTTATTATTACTGAAAAAAAAAAAGGGTGAGGGAAGAAAATGAAGTGGCTGCTTCTGCAGAGTGACCTGCTATTAAATTATTGCAAGGCATACAGAGAGATTTTGACCAAGAGTGAACAGAGCATGATCTGAGAGAGCATCTAGGCATCATTTTCCTCATTATTCTGAGGCATTTGTGAGGAATTTTTTTGGTTTTGTTCCTTTGGTTTTTTGGATGTAGTTTATTCTTTCATTGGAGTTGGCTCCTTGAACCTGTGGATAAGATGATATTTTATTTATTTCCTCTTTTGACATTGAGCATTAACTCCATAAGGGTCTGATCAGTGACAGGATCAGTGTTTGTGTGGTGGGAATAAGCAGGTGGTGTAGAAAGGGATGCAGTTCTTACACTGGCTTTGGTGGTGAGCAGTTTATTGGGGGCCACAGCCTGCCTTAATTAATTCCCTCAGCTTTTTAACAGTGTGTTAAGGCTAACATGGCTTTTGGTACCTAAAGCCAAGCTCAAGTGCCTTTAGGCCACCTTCAGTTATGTCATGAAGACATATTTTGCATCCATTTATATTGTGTCATGCGGAGCCCCAGAACTGAAGTTTTCCCACTTAAAATGTTTCTGGGAAACGGGAGAAGGAATCAGATGAGATTAGCTCTATGAAGAAGTTCAAGACAAAGCCAAGGGATTGTGTTTTGTTGTTTGTTAGTTTTGAGCTCAGAAGTCACATTCCTGTTGAAGAGCCACCCAAAGAGCTGGCTTTCCCTCACAGCACTGGGATGTGACCTCGACAACAGTTTGCAGCTCATGTCTGCTCTGCTCTTTTTAAGACGCCTTTTTTTAACAGAAGTTCCTAATTTTACGAGTGCTGTGTACTTGGCAGGACAGCAGGGAGAGGTTTGTGCTGCTGGAAAGTATTACAGAGGTTTTGAGGTATTTCAAGGCAAATTAATTCATATCTCATTAAAGACAAATGCATTGTGTGCCCTGTCTAGACAATGGAGAGATTAGGAGCTGGAATGCTACTGCATTTCAAATTAAGGTAGTAGTTTCCATAAAACAATATTCCATTCTCTGTAATTCTGCCTTTTTTTTTCAGTACATGTAGGATATAAAACAGGTTTTCTTCTTCTTTTTTTTCCTTACTACTCAGCAGTTTTTGCCATCTGCTGCAGTAATGGAGACCAGCCCTACGTGAAACAACTTGCAGAAATTGAAACAAAACCTAGAAGGGGATTTGTAAACACAGAAATGTTAACTCTTGGAAGGACTAATTGCTGCGAGATGTCAGTTCCAATGTGAACATGGCACTTCAGCCATGGCTGGAATTGTTGTTGTCTCACGGGTGCAGTTGGATCAGCTCTGGCACTGTTTGGGAAGGATCTGTAGCCATGGTTTATGGAGGTTGACACTGGGTTTTACCTGAGTTACAGGTTTTTGAAAAGGGAATTGCTCTGTATGGGGAGTTTTTAATAAACACGTAAAGGAACTTTTGTTCAGAGAAGCTTTTGGACCACAGTTGTCCCTGAATACTGCAAGAGGTGCCCCCAAGCATTTCCAAGGTTATTGCTAAAACTCATTTTCTAATCGTCACACCAATTGCTTTAGTAGCATTGCTTCCTGTGCTGTGTTTCTCCTGGCAGAATTTCCTTACCTCTCCAAAATCACTGATTTTTGCCTCTATACTTCATGGCTTGGGAATGTGAAATCCAAAGAGGGTTAGGAATGAACACTCTGGAAGGGCTGTTTTGGCTTACCAGCTGTGCAGAAAACAATCCTGCCTCTCCCTTCAGCTCCTTCAGAAGTTTGTAGGCACCAACTTTAAGTGGATCACAATATGCCAGCAAACTGGGCCATGTAGCTCACACAAGGAGGGGAAAATGGGTTCTCCTGCTTGAATCCCACTGTCCTCATGCCGGAGAACTGCAGAAAAGTTGTATATTTTGGCAGTGCCTTCCTCTGCTTTCTTGGGTTCTAAACTAAAGAAGGAGAGAAAGTCTCACTCGAGACAGTCCCTGACAAATATTGGCTGAAGATATGAGTAGTGAAGAGAGAGTTTTGTTTAAATTTATCTTTGAAGAAGAACTTCCTGAGAGGAAGGCAGGGTGAGTGTGAGCGGGGAGAGGGAATAGAGAAATCAAATGCCAGTTGTGTGAATTTAAAGTCAATGAGTTCATTTTGAAGGTTAGACATCATCAGAATATTTTTTAGTCTACTCTTAGGGTTTTAATTAAGGATTAAGGGGAAAAAGAGCAAAGAAAATGAGTGTTATTCCAGTACATACTGTATTGCCGGCAAAACAGAGTATTAAAAATACTGCCATAGTGACGCCTTAGGTTTCAGTTTTTATATTTTTCAAATTCTGTATTCCCAGTGTGTGACTCTGAAGTGTCCTGCAGCCTGTGAGCTGCTGCTCTCTCATGCTGAGACAGACAGAACAAAGCCTCTCCAGGCTGCTCTCCAAGGACACCCAGCCTGTCCTAGGCCCAAAATGTGTAACCCAGCATCTTGAGAAGGGGGGCAAGCTGAGGGGAAATTACATCATTAGCTAAAGTTTAATTGGTGAAATTATACTGATATGCAAATGGACCAAACCTGTAAAAGTGTGAAGAACTCGTGACTTGGGGTCCATCTTGGGTGTAGCCTTTGGCCTGCCCAGGGTGTGCCTCTGAAGGCCTTTCAAATAAATATCCACCTTTATTCCCTTACTCCTGTCTAGTCTCTGTTGCTAGGTTGGCCTCTCAAGGCATCAATAGTGAGGTACAGAAACCAGATGAACACTGCCAAAAAAAGTGGGTTTCTGTGTGAAACCAGGTTAACTCTGGCCATGTTGTTCTGCTTTCATAACTTGAAAGGAGAAATTCTTTGCTTGTCCCTCAGTGTGCTGTATGGGCAGAGGGTAGCGTGGTGCACCTGTGTGTCCCAGTGGGACGCACCCCAGCAGCCAGAGCCATCTGCCAGAGCAGCCTGTGGCACCTGCCAGGCCCAGGGCGTGCTGTGGGCTGGAGGCTGCACATTCACACATCCCACTGAAAGAAAACTCTTTTCTTTTGTGCCTTTCCGTGTGTGTAAAGCCTGAGGGAAAGTGCTCCTGTCAAAGCAGCTCTGACCTGTGCAGTCCTGCACCAGCTGTTCCAGTGGTCTGGGAGTTGCCATGTTTGGCTGTCACCAACATCATTCACTGTTTTATTCTCAAATAAAATGGACACTAACCATTCATTAGGAAAGCAATAATCTCTGGCATAATCTACCAAAGACAAGAAACCCGAAGTTTCTTTCAGCAGCAGTTGTTTCAGCAGACTTAGGAATCTTTTCCATGATTTTCATTTTCTTGTTGGGTGGGTTTTTGGTTTGTTTTTTTTTTCCCTGTTGGTTTTGGAACAGATCCTAATGCCCAAATTGCTTCCAGGTGCTGCAGGATATTCACTGCAGAGCACAGTGCTATAATTAGAGTCCACAGGATGCTGAGTGTGTCCTTACAGGTACATGGCATGGGATTCTCCATCCTGGCCTCTGTTGTTTATGGCTCCCAGTACGCCCATTAATAAATAGGCAATGCTGTCTTCACTCTCACTATGCACTTCCCAAACAGCATATTCCTTTGTCACAACATTAAATTAACTGGTATAACATCAAAATGGATTTCAGAGAGATGTACATCATTATCAGTGTGGCTAATTCTGCCTTTAAGTTATCTGCCCAACTTGTATGCTCTGCTGCGCATCAGAAGCCAACACTCCCTCTCTTCAGTTTATGCAGTTGCTCCTGCAAAGACAAAATATTCTGAGAAATAACTTAGTTGGCACAGTTCCAGGAATAAATGGATTGTTCAGAATCTGTTGCAGCTGATAAAGATGCTCAGATTTGCTCCTTGTCCAACAACTATTCTGTCTAAAGGTAGCTGAATTGTAAAAGGTCTGTTGCCTGATTAAAGAAAGAAATAATAAAAGATACGGTTACACATCTGCATGTAAGCATTACTGAGTTCTGCTTTGACTATGGATATCTGGGAGAAGTAAATTGGTTTGGAGTATGGCACACAATTTCATGGAGAACATATGAAAGGAAGCCTTTCCCATGCCAGGAAAGAAAACCACAAAGGAATTTTTTTCCCTGACTGGAAACCCTCATAAAACTGAATGTCTGAACTGGTGGGACACAATTCAGTAAGAGGAAGAAGTTTTTTGGTGTGGGACTCATTAATTCAGGCAAAAGCAGCAACTGGAGAATTGCAGCTTTGGTGTTAGGGTGGTTTTAGAGCTAGAGAGAAAGTTATTCCATGAGCTTAAAAACAATTATGGCAAGATTTCTCCTTTGTGGGGAAGGACAGTTGGAAAACCTGACAACAGCAAGACCTGGCTGTGTGCCTGAGAGTGGATGGAACAGGCATGAAACAGTGTGGTATATTCTGGGTATGGTTTATACAGGGGATTCATCAAAGCAGCTGACAAAGCTACAAACAGAAAGCTGGCCTAGAAGAGCATGGCTGCTGAAGAGAAGTTGCTGGCTGCTCACTTGGAACCACAAAACCTCCAACATACTCCATAACATTTGGATATTTGGGTTTTGATCCACCTGATTATGTAGTAACAGGAAAGCAAAAAAATAAAAAAAAAGCAGAACACACACAGTACTGGGATAATGAAGCTGAAAAACATTGTGATAATTTATAGCAGCCTAGACCTGGTGATACTAATTCCTTAAAACAGCTAAAATGACTTCTTCTGAATTATAAACATATAACCTGAATGTCAAGTCACTGACTTGGAAAGAGTCAGGCCCTAGACTGTGTTTAGCTTCTGTTCTGTGTTCCAGGTAATCAAACTGCTTGGAAACATCTGAGGTGGCCAAAATGGGTAATTTAGACAGGGCTGATTCAGGCAGAGCAGCCTTGCCTCACACAGGGCAAGAAGCCTCCAAAAGGCTGAATTTGGAGAAGATCTGAAGAAAATGAGAAGCTTTTCTTCAGATGAGCTGAAGAAATGAGAAAGTGGAAACTTTCAGTAGAGGCTGCACAGATGATCTGCTCCAGAAAGTGAGATTAGTGTCTGCCAAAGAGCAGTCAAGTGCTTACTTCAGAGAATTCAGGGATTTTTGTGTAATTCCTTTTCCTTTTTCCTTTCCCTTCCCACTAACAATGGTACAAACCAATGCTGGAGTACGGGTGACTCAGAACAGTGCTATGATTTCTTCTTCTGTTGACTACATTGTTTCCAGCCTGGAGAAAAAAAGAAAAAAAAAGACATTTTAGAGAAGAGGGTTAATCACACAATTTTTAAGAGGTATCCATTAGATGGGAAAACACCCCCTCCCGGTGAACCAGACACAAATATATCTACTCACTCTCTGTGCTCTCCTCACTGCCATGGAATTGAGAAGTGAAGCCACCCAGCAATTCGAGGCCAGAGGATTCAGATAAGGCAGGGAGAGGGCACTGGTCTGTTACAGAACTGTGGTTGTACAAAGAACCCCAGCAAGCTTTTTGTCTTGGTTCCCAAATAAGAAATATAATCAGTGAAGAGTTTCTGGTATTTCAAGGAGAGGCATGAATTTTTGGCAAACCATGGTTTTATTCTTTCCTTCAGGAGTGTATCATTGACGAAGACTGTGAAACAGGGAAATATTGCCAGTTCTCCACCTTCGAATACAAATGTCAGCTCTGCAAGCCCCAGCACACAGTAAGTCCTGAATGAGATGGGATTTAATGTGATTTTTAGAAACTCAGTAAGTTATTGTTGCTAATGTCAGCAAGTCAGAACTGGCGGAAAAGAAGCTGCAAAGCTTTATGCATGAGGGTAAAAAAATTTTATATTAACATGGAGTAATTAAAAATCAAGATTGGGATGATCCAACACCTACCCCCCTCCCCACCTTTTCTTTGCAGTTCCCAGTAGAACACTTGTTGGATAAAGAAAGCAAAAACTGGATCCTAGCTACACTTCTGTTGTAAAGTGGGCTCAGGCTGAAGGAGCTGGGATCAATTCCCTGACCTGGAACCTCCACAATTACAGAGCATTTTTCTCCTGAATTAGCAGGTCTTAATAGTGCCAGTGTAGTCCCACTCCTTGCCCTGTGTTAAGCACTGCCTGTGGGATCCACTGGAAAAGGAATACAGATTTTTTATGGCTGCCCAGACAGGGCTTTACACAGACAGAAAAAAGCTGCTGAAACACTGACCTGCTATGACTCTGTAAGAATGTTAATCAAACTACCTAAAAAAGGAAACAAAGTGACACCACATGGTTTTTATTAGGTTGATTTCTTAGGTGTGTGTAGTTGAAACACTGGGGTAATTGTCATACAAAGTTACCTTTAGCTAGAGATTTGCATTTCTGATTTGCAAAGAGATTTTTTCAAATACTCTTGGTTACCAATGAAGTCTGGTTCTTATTACAACTAAAAATGGATTTTAGCATGATTTTTTCTGTGTTTTGCTCTTTGGAAACAATTCTTCTGAACAAATTGTAAATTCCTAACTGCACTTAATAATGGAAAAAAATCAGTCATGTTCTCCATTGATGATGTTTCATTTATTGTTTCCCTTGATTGCAGAAGAGAGGGCTCCAGGGAGAACTTAGAGCAATTTCAGTACGTAAAGGGGCTACAAGAGAGCTGGAGAGGGACATTTTGCAACTACAGGTAGTGACAGGACAAGGGGGAATGGCTTTAAACTGAAAGAAAGTAGGGTTAGATTAGATATCGGGAAAAAATTCTTTCCTGTGGGGGTGGAGAGGCTCTGGCACAGGTTGCCCAGAGAAGCTGTGGATGCCCCCTTCCTGGAAGTGTCCAGGGTCAGGTTGGATGGAGTGCTGCCACTCTGCTCTGGAGGTTCCTGTCTAGCGATAGTTCTGTGTGTGCTTAAACTGAGAAATTAAGCAGTTCTACTTAAACAGTGGGAATATGACATACATTTATTTAAAGTACATATTGTTGTCTTCAGGCCCAGGGTCTAATTCTGTGTGTAGCAGTGTGTGCTACATGCACCGAGTGCTGAAGTGCCAGCTTCCTCACGAGCTTTTGCCTTTGGCAGCCCTGCACACGGGATGTGGAGTGCTGTGGGGAGCAGCTCTGCGTGTGGGGCGAGTGCAGGAGATCCACTGCCAAGGGGGAGAACGGCACCATTTGTGAGAACCAGCACGACTGCAACCCTGGAACGTGCTGTGCTTTTCGGAAAGGTGAGCAGGGGTTGATCCTATTCACTTCAGCATGCAGGAGCGGTGATATTTGGCTCTTTTTAGCCCAGGGCAAGTGGGTAAATCTCTACAGAATCAGCAGGTTGTTCTCCCTTGGCCTGTGGAATGCAGCGTTAACTCCATGATAAAACAGATAGGAGTGAGAAACAGCCTGATGGGGTGCACACTGGTGAAAGCAAAGCCTGTGCACACTAGAGATGAGACCAGCAGCAGAAACACAAAAATTTACATTTCTGAAGGGGAGTCTTAGGCATTTAAAAACAGCAGAGCTCCATGTCAAATTTACACACAACAGAGCAAAAATAAGAGAATTAAAAATGTGCAGAAGAAATTAATGAGCTGGCTGAAAAGTGGCTTCTCCTTCCTCTCAGCAAGCAGACCATCAGAATCACACTGCACATCCATTTCATACTCCAGGTTTTATGTGAGCTTTCCAGGGCATCACACCATGCAGTAGTGACCAGGCAGCCAAGAGAGGCAGAGGAATGACGTCCCAGATTATGTTGTCAGTCCACATGGGAATGTGAAACTTGATTTACAGAAGAGAGGACAGAGGAGAAGGTCTCGGGCCTGAAATCAATCCCCAGTCCTGTCTGGTTGGGGTCCAGTTTCTTCTGATGGTTTATACACACCAGTTCCTCACTGCTGAGGTGTGTGAACTGATCGCGGTTCACTTTATTTTAGTAGTGACAGTGATGCCTTATGTTTTAGCTTTTATATGTTTCAAATTCTGTATTCCCAGTGTGTAACTGCAGTGCCCTGTAGCCTGTGAGCTGCTGCTCTCTCATGCTGAGACAGACATAACAAAGCCTCTCCAGGCTGCTCTCCAAGGACACCCAGCCCGTCCTAGGCCCAAAATGTGTAACCCAGCATCTTGGGAAGGGGGGCAAGCTGAGGGGAAATTACATCATTAGCTAAAGTTTAATTGGTGAATTTATGCTGATATGCAAATGGACCAAACCTATAAAAGTGTGAAGAACTCGTGACTCTGGGTCCATCTTGGGTGTAGCCTTTGGCCTGCCCAGAGTGTGCCTCTGAAGGCCTTTCAAATAAATATCCACCTTTATTCCCTTACTCCTGTCTAGTCTCTGTTTCTAGGTTGGCCTCTCAAGGCATCAACAGGACATGATTGAGCCATCTCCCTACACCAGGTAGATACTTGCCTAGCTTTTTTCCCTGCTATGAGCCAGAGGAGGCCTAGCACTGATGGTTGGGCCTGTCCCACTCTCAGCCTGCTGGTGGATCAGACCACCAGGGCATTCCAGGAAAACAAAGGAGAAAGCTCCAACACCATTTAAAAGTCAAGGATCTGCTCAGCTTTCCCATGTTAATGTTGAGCATTATACAGTGTACCTTCAATGTTAAGTTTGGTTAGGAAGGAACAAGAGATATGTAGTTATTGAGAAAATTATGTATATATATATAAAAAAATAATAGGTAAGAACATTGATGAATATTGATAGAATACTCCTATTAGAACATAAAATAGTGCTATTGATTAGTAGCAATGATTTTTTATTCCCTATGGCTGTCTGCTTTAGCAGGGCTTTAGGGTTTTTCAGGTTAGGCCCAACCTCAAGGCCTTTCTCCATCATTAGAGTATTGCAAAAGATTGTCCTAATAACAATGTGTATTTTTCATATAAAACTTCAGTAAACTGTGGAGTATTCACTGCACAGTATATAATGTTTTGAAACTGGGAACTGATAGGTCATATACATTGAAGCACATGTGTCTGTGCATACACACACATCTATGTGTCTTTTGACCAAGTCTAGTTTAAAAACTTAGATTTTGAATTCTTCTCATATTTTATCCTGCCATATGAGGTGACTGAAGACAAGAGGAGGAAGGGAGGTTTTATAGGAACATCTGGAAGAGCTGAATTCCAGACTGAGACTGTGAGTTACTGACATGAGGAAACCCAAAGGACACAGCCTTCTTAAATAATTTCTTACACAGGCTGAAATTCAGCCCTCTGTAGAAACGAGGGTGCCAAGCCTCAAATGCCATCAGACAGCTTTGCCTACAGCAGAATTACTAAAGTAAATTAAATGTCTGAGTTGCAGTTCTTGTAACCTCATTATTTAGTCTCTGAACAATTGCTCTGTATTTGCAGCCTCTGCAAAGAAATAGGAAAAATAACAGAGTCCTAAAGGAGAGATGTATTTCTCTATTCAGATTTTAAACCATTTATGCTACTCATTGCAAAGGATTCACTGTAACGTTAGTTTTCTTGGGATTAGAAGATTTTGGAATCTCCAAGGGCTGGAGTTGTGCTGTAGTGTCTTGACAGTAGTCTCTGAGTCAAGCTGATCTTGCTCATTAAGGGTGAACTCCAAACGTCTTACTCCCACCTAGTGGAAAAAACATGGTTATGCCTCCCTAACACGTAAGCGGACTTTAAAATTTGAGATAAAGCCTATCTTTTTATATCTTGCATAAAAAATTAAGCATGGGGTCATCCCAGTTTAGCAGACAGATAATGACTTCTCCTAAAATGACTTTACCCTGGCCTGCAGAGCTGCTGTTCCCTGTGTGCACGCCCTTACCTGAGGAAGGTGAACCCTGCCATGATCCTTCAAACAGGCTTCTCAACCTGATCAGCTGGGACCTGGAGCCCGATGGAGTGCTGGAGCAGTGCCCCTGTGCAAGTGGCTTGAGCTGCCAGCCTCACAGGTAAGGACCAAAGCTGGGCAAACTAGCTGCTTGAAATTTTTGAGGGGTCTATTTCTGTGGTAAATAGCTACAGATCTCGCAGATTCTTCCTCACTAGAAAAGGTTTTGACAACTTTTCTCATCCGCAGCATTGAAACCTTCTGCTTTGTCCCACACAGATGTGCCTAAGTTTGGCAACACATGAATCTGGTGGGAATTAAGTGTGTGAATTGAGGCTGGTACTGCTTTTTAATCAGTCAGCTGTTGAGATGCATCATTCCAATTCTCTGCATGCAGTCCCTGTCCACGAGCTTTCTGTGTGAGACTGGGCTTCTGTCCGATGCTTTGCTTGCTTTAGAATGTAAGACACGTTAAAGGTATTTTAATACAAACTTTTCATAGATCATGCTTTTAATATTTCTTTTAAAGGAGTTATTTGCATCATCAGCAGTTTCATTGCCAGAAAGTGAGGTCATTTCAGTTTTGCTAAAAGCATTTTTAGAAAACCTACATTTTCTATGAAACAAATTCTCCAAGTTTGCTCCTACACTACCAGCATCATATTAACTTCCAACACGACATCATAGCTGGGATAGAGATGTAGATTAATATTTCTCTCTTCTGTGTCCAACTCTTTCGACATTTTTTTCATGCTTGAAAAGGAATTGGGTAACATTTTGTTTCGTAAATGTCATCTAAGGAAGGAAGCAGAGCTGATCCCATCCTTTCAGCACCAAAATTTTTGTTAAAGAGCCATTAACCTCAGGGAAGGTCTGTCAGCAAATGTCAGGTCTAGTCAGAACAACGTTTCAAGTGAGGATATAGAAACACAAATTAATTAGGGTGTGAATAGAGCTGAACTGTCCAGAATTTTCTATCTGAATTTGAAGATTCAAGTAACATTTTTTTTGTCACCTGTTTTTTTTTTTTGAGGGCCACTGACATCTTGTATGCCAGGATCAAACGTTTTGTGCTGTTAGGATCTCTGTATGTGGAAATCACATTTATAACTCTCCAGCTGTCAAGCATGTAAGAATCAGATGCTTGTGAAGTCAGCTAGGGAGATCCATTGTGCGTTTGACACATTTTTATGTGGGGAGGGAATGGAGAATTTCACAAACTAGCAGAAGAGCACAAAACGATGATGTACTGTATGACCAGATGTGCCTTTTTCCAACAGCCACAGCCCTACATCTGTGTGTCAGCTGTCTGCCAATGAAACCCAGAACACTGAAAAAGAAGATCCCTTAATCGTGGATGAGATGCCCTTCCTCAGCTTGATCCCCCAGGATCTTCTCTCTGATTATGAGGAAAGCAGTGTCATTCAGGAAGTGCGGAGAGAATTAGAAAGTCTGCAGGACCAAGCAGGTTTCAAGCCTGAGCCTGACTCAGCTGAGGACCTGGTTTTGGGAGATGAAATCTAAAGCCCAAGCACCAGACAGTTTAGTTAGTTATTTCTAGATTTTTTTTTGTCTAGTGTCTTGCTTGTATGAACCCTAAACACACACTGCTGGATAGAAGTGCAATAAACAAGGTCTCCAACAAGCATCCTTCTCTGTGCACCAAACTTGCATGTCCCAGCTACTGTGGAATTCATTCAATCCCTGGACCAAACCTTCTGTCAAATGGGAACCATATGAGTGTTCTGGATTTGTACTTTCCCCTTGTATGTTGGAAATAAACTTCTTAGTACTTGTACTCATTAAAAAATACACGTAAGCATAAATAATTTTAAGTTACTAGAAACTATAGAAGTGACTTTTGAGTACGGATGTTTAGAATTGTTTTATTCCTCTAGGGTAAGAACCATCTACTTTGACACTGTTGCAGCCATTGATTTTAAGGAATACTTAAAGGAATTTTTTATTTTTTATTTAGAATTGGTTTATGCTTTTAATACACCTCATAGGCATAAATCTCTGCATGTTACACGATGTGATTATTTTTACCATCTTAAAAGGTCACTGATTTAAAAAATATCAATAGCAAGCTAAGAGTAAAATCCGACCCACCAAACTCCCCAGCTGCCTCACCAGTTTGCTACCATGGCTCCTCCACTATTAATGGTTTTCTGGGGTATAGATTTCACCATCTGTTGTTGCACATGGTAAAACATGACATGAGGTTCCAGCCAAGTAACTTTTCATGGTGCTTCTTCCCACAACACTCCTACTGTTCATGTCTAGTTTGGAACAGCAGAGCACCAATAACTGGAACAGGTTAAGACTGTGCTACCACTCTGCACATCTTTCACCATTTCTGGTGCATGAAGGCTTTGCAAAAAATTCCTGGGGTACCATTATCATTATAAACAGGGAAGGTATCTCATCAGAACTGTCTGGCTTTTGGTTTAAGGATTCTACATCCAATTCTCACACCAACACACACACACAGACACCGGCTCTGAGAGGTCACTGAGTTTACCCTTTCTATCCCTAATAAAATTACTGTGCTTTAGAGACAGCCCCATCTATACAAAGAGAAGGAATTAAATGTCACTGCAATTTTCCTGTTTAAAAAATAACCATGAGAGCGGTAAATGTCTGTAAATACTGCCCTCTGAAGGACAGTATTCTCCCTTGAAGTTCTTGATGCTGCAATCCCTGAATTTCATCTCTACCTTTTTGCCTTTCCAGATGTCTGAGTTTGAAGAAAATTCACAATACATTTGATAGGTAATTTTTTCTCTCTTCCAAAAGCTCTAAGGATGCTTTAGCAGTCTGTATCTATGGTAAATGGTAATTTAATGAAGTACCCTACCTCGGGGATGGTATTCCCTCTCTGCTCCTTTGCCCCCACCTCCACCTCCACCTCACCTATGCTGGCCAAGAGGCACCAAAGGACAGTCAGAAGAGGAATAACGAGGGAATGCCTCTGTGCAATGCCTGGTTCTCAAGCTGCCTGATTCCTTAGCATTGTTAGGTTGCTGTGGGCCAGCATGCAAGGAAGCGCTGAAGGTTCTGTTATTGAACACCCCTTTCCCTCTGGAGCAGAATTTAGCTGCCAATCATACTTGGAAGTTTCACTGGTGAGAAATTCAGTTCTGGGAAACAAAACTCCCAGCTGAAGAAAAATTTGGTGTGAATGTAAAGAGGAGCAGCAGCCAGGCTATAAACCAGTTCCTGTAACACTGTACACGGAGGGGGCGTGCACATACACACAAACACACAGCGGTGCAATTCCAGCACTGCCTTGGGGAAGTCTGTATTTCCATGAAACAATCCCATAATTTTTTAAATAAAAAACACAGCATTTAATGATTAAAATAACACAACAGAATGAACAAATGTTTTATTGGCATGTTCATTGTTGTAAACAGCATCTGGCATGAAAAAGTTTACCAAAATCTTTTGATTGTTATAAATTAGGTGGTTTTTCCAAAAACTATGGAGAATTGTTCTCTATTGATCTTTATGGACCAAAGCAAAAAATTGCTGTTCCTAGGCTTTGCAATGAAATCATGTTGACTGCATCAGTCTTTGCACCACAGCCTGAACTACCGAGTTCGTACGTTGAGGTGTTAAGAGGTTGCCCCAATATTTGACTACATATAGCTATGGAATCAACTCTGGGAAAAATAAACTGACTTTCAGCGGAGAAGATGCAAACTTGTAACAGTCTTAAAAACAAAATGTACAAAAAATAGCGGAACAGAACAAAAACTTCATTAACAAGGGGAAGTACAACCCTAAAGTACCCAGCATCATCAAACATAAAATGAATACAAATTTAAATAGGCAACTATACTTCCAAATGTACACAATGAATGTTGATATGTGTAAAGAAATAGCATGGTAAATAGCTGAACTGCAGTTCTGGTAAATGGGTAGGGCAGGTTTTATTTACACATTGAACGCAATATACTAGAGCTGCTCACTGGCTTCAGTAACCTATTAAAAACCACTTTACCTTACAACAGCACTTCTGCAAACAAACAACGCCTGCTGGCAGCTTCCTCCAGACACCTCTCAGACCCCCTGTTTTATGGAAGAATATTCTAAAACCTGACACTGGCAGCACTCCCATGTCCGGCCCTTTCCCGCTGCTGTCCTAGAACCAATGTGTTAACATTTACTCCAGACTCTCTGATGAGGTAATGCGTGTATCAGTGAAACAAACAGAGAAAAGGATTCTTTCATGGCCTTTGCACAGCTTTTATTATTAAGCTATGAGTATCCTGTTGGAGGCTAGTTTCACTAGCTACTATGTGCACACTGTCCTCAACAATTTCCACTCGTTTCCCTCCCCGCCCACTTTTGAGTTCTAATCTTTTTATTTGCACATCCCTTTTAGCTTTACAGTACATTTGACTATAGTGCACAACATGATTCCAAGTCAAACAGTGCCCAGCGGGGCCCTGCGCTGGGCCGGCCCCCGCCCGGCCGGTGCTGGTGTCAGCGCTTTACACCTAATGAATGTCCTGCCGTAATGGCACTACACAGTAGTAGTGAACCTTTTGATTGGAAACAAAAAAAATTCCCCAGGGAAAATGCTATAGCAAGTATCAGTCTTGAGTCAAATCTTTATTTGGTGCTCCATCCAGATAAATTTTTAGTGCTTTTTCTTTACGGGGAGAGTAGGTTACCCGGTGTCCAGTTTTCTGGAGTCTGCTGCTTTCTTTTTTCATCAGTTCATTTCTTTGCTCATCTGTTAATTCCATTAATTCTTCAGTTTTATCCCTAAAATGTAAACACATGTTCAAATTCAGATCAGTACAGAACCATAAGTAGATTCCTGCATTTTTTTTCGCCTGGAGCAACTCAGTAAAAACCACAACTAAGCATAAACCACAACTAAGCACAACGCTGCTCAGGGATTGCTCTGTTCTGCAGAAACAGGCAACGTGTCTAAACCCGCTTTCCCAGCAGGAACACTTCAGTGCTCTGACTGCCTACAGACCAGGGCAAGAAACAAGCCCATACTCCTCCATCTCTCTTACTCCTGTTCTTTCCAGACAACTACAGCTCTGCTCTGCTTTTGGTCACAGTGCCAACAGCTGGAAGCAGTGTGTCAGCCAGTCCCTACCAGATGTTCTCCCAATAATTTTCATCAAGACCAGCACATTATTAACCAGCTGTTTCTCCCCAGCTCACACGCAATTATGAAAAATACCACAGAAGCAATGTGTCCATGAGGTTGCCCCACCCATCAACTTCAGGAGAAATGACAATATTCAAGCTCTCAGTCCTCAACTTCTGCCCCAGGCTACTGCCACCAGCTGATCAACATTTTCCACATTAACAGGATTTTTAATCATAACAGGCTTTTTAGAAAGAAGCTATACTAATTTCTCAAAGGAATAAATTCAGAAAATAAAATCCTTCCTCTCCAAAACCTACAGCAAGTCTCTCACAAACTCCATGTGGGATATGGTTCTATTTTAAGAAATTAAATCCAGATACACACTCAAGCATGGCAACTAGCTTTAATTTCAGTGGTTTGGGAGGGAGGATTGAATAAAAGGGTGCAGTGCTTGTTTTCGTAAACTTAATTAATATTCAGGCTTTTAGGAAGCTGAGGAGCACAAATATTTCAGCTGAATGTTTTAAACCTTTTCTTTACGATAACAGAAGAGTTTTATGTTCCTGTCCATTACATCACCCCTCAAATGTTAACTACAGCTTTTTTTTTCATGGTTCCTTATATTGTAATGAAAGACATACCTATAAAATATTACTGCACCATCATCACAAATGTACAGGGGCCAGACATTCAATGTAGATACTTTTGGATTCCAGTCCAAGTCTTGATGAATCTCTAGTATGGAAATGTCGCATGGGAAGGTTCCTCTACCCTGAAAAAAACAATTACTTAGTGAATACAATAAAACTCATAATCACACATCTGTGCCATGAAAAGGTAAAAATACACAAAATCTTACTTACCTTTGCAAATTCTATGTTTTCTAAGGGTATTCCACTTATTTCACTTAGCTGTGAAGAGAAATGGTGGATTTAATACTATTCCAAAGCAACATTACACAGTGTCTACATAAAGTGTCAATAGTTGCCAAATCTAGAAGTCAAATTATCTGCAAGTCCTCCAATGTACAAAATGAAAAGTGACAAGTACACATTCTTAACATTTCTGAAGTTACCAGTGTGTGTCACAAGTGACGCTTGCTGTGATAGTATTTCATCACACTTCTCTTAATACTGAAGGGGAGACAAAAAAAGTTCACAGAAACAATTAATTAATAACATCCAAGTTCCAAGATACAAAGAGACCGAGTGCCTCACGTTAAACACTCAGCAGTTTCCCTGTGTGACATGGAAGCTGTTATCCAGTCAGCCTGGGAGCAGGCACAGCTGTAAAATATGTGTGACTAAGACCCACCTCCACACACCTGCACTTCCTACCAGAACTTAAAAAAAATTGCTCCCTGCGTATCAATTCTTAAGACAAGAAAACAAGGGCAGCCAACTCTTTCTTCAGATACAAATGAGGAGAAATTCTTGACTGCATGTAAAAACCTGTAGCCACAACTTCATTTCTACCTGAAGAATACAAGAAAGCAGCCCATAACTTGATCTGCGTAAAACACAAACCCAGCCTTTGAACTAACCCCCCTAATTTAACAATTCTCAGGGTCACTGACAACAGCATTTTTGCTGGCCTCAACATCCAAGGTGGCCTCCTAACAACTGTGCATTGCCACATATAAATAAACATTTCTCCAGGAGTGGAACCCTGTGATACACTGGATTAACAAAACAGTCTCAGTAGGAGACATTCCCACTCCAATTTCTGCTGGGATGACACAGCTCTGCTTACCTGTCAGAGGGTCCTGGCCTTAAGTAAAACCAAAACATACCACAGCCATACTTTCCAACCAAAATATAGTTCAACCTACTTGATACAGCAACACCACCCCTCAGCAACAGCTCTCAAATTCAAGTATGAGGAGGCTGAAAGGTTTGGTATTTTGGAATAACAAAACATTAGCTTGAAAAACACAAAGTGGCAATAGCTTAGCTGTTCTTTCACGTGTGTTTTTTGAGGATAAGGGATGCAGGTACTATTAAGCTGCTTAAACTTTGAGATGTGACATTTTGGCATGTATTCACCTGAATACTTTCATACCAGACCATTATGTGAAACTAAGAAGTAAAGTTGGTAATTTATGTGGCTTTGGTAATGGGATGGGATAGGTTATCAGTTCCTGGGGAAAAATAATCACCATGCAACAAGATTTTTGTAGCTATGAGATCTTTGTGCTTCCCACCACAGAACATCAATAAGGCTCTTGGTCATTACGAGAAACTTGCATCATGTTACACATTTTACCTTCTCTTTTAATTCTTCGACACTGCTGCTTTCTAGTACTACTTCCTGGAAAGAATCTAATTTCATCTCTGACGGCCTCCATCGTCTCGATAAAACAGCAAGTTGTGACATGGATTTCATCTTTTCTACTCCTAGCAAAGAAATAGAAATTTATTGTATTAATATCACAAAAAACCCCTATTTTAAATTACGGTTTGTCCATAGCTTAAACATACTCTAATATGGAAGACTGCCCTACAGATACATACACAAATTAAGTAACCCAGTGTGCTGCAAGCAGTTCACTTACAAAAAAAAGGAAGAGGAAAGGACTAGGATTTAGGTGAAGTTTTCTGTTATCAGCTCCTTTAAAGGAATTTTTCATGGGAAGAATATCCTTGAAGCCATGCCATTTGTTCTTCTTCAGGGCACAGTTTCCATAACACCCAGCTCAGTTATCCATACAGTATCTGTCCACTTAACCAGAGGCTGACTCCAGATCTGGCATTTAAATGAAGCCTTCCTATCATGTGCTTCACTTCCTTTACCAAAATAAGCTTTCCCCATTTAACTTCTAGATTTCCCTCACCAACTCCACACTTGCTATTGAAATCTTCTTTCCACCCACCAGCTTCAAGAGTTTTAGTATGTGCTGCCTCCAGCCTTTTTATATCTTGTTTCAGGTTCCAGAGCTGTCTCTGGCTGACAGAGCAATATGGTTTACATTACAATGAGATAAGCAGAAGTGATATCCAAGGGCTGATTTTATTTTTGTTTTTAATTAGTCTATAATTTTATAATCTAGCATGCAGAACATGTGGCTTAGACTTTTATGTCTAACATGACATGCTTGTTTTGCATGAAACTGTTACAGAACACTTGGAAGCCCTGTAATCTATAATCTCTCTGTGAGTTAGGTGGGCTGCAGTGTCTAAAGCTTTATCTCCAAGACCTACTCACTACAGAAACACTACAGTAATTATCTAAATCTAGTAACAAAAAATTTAAACTGTAACATTTTAACTGCAGTGTGAGCTGACACATATGTCCATAGGAATCTGCAGCTCTCCTGAATCTCCCAGCTTCGTTTCACATTTTGATACTTGCATTGGCACAATTCTGTTAAAACTGAAAATACCAGAGTTGAACACAGCTGTGACTAACAGCTAAGTATGACTTCTTAAACCAGGTATGCTTGGGAAGACAATTCCTGAGTGAATGGAATTCACATTCTTCATCTATACATTAACAGCATTAACCTAGAGGCCAAAGACCATGGCCTACTTTTCTTACCCTTAAATTATGCTTTTGCATTCAGAATCAAAATTTTAAGTGTATATGCAAAGGATTGCTTAAGAAATGGCATATTTTAAATAACATTTAAGCAAAACTTCAGAAACAATCTGCTGTCTAATATTTGATTCCAGAATTGTTTTGATGAACAAAAGTTCTGTTCCAAAATGTAGCTCTTCATGACAGAAGTGTTTTTTCAATCCTGTCTGAAAACTACTAAATGCTTGAACTGCTGTGCTGACTTTAAAACAAATTATACAAATGTATTATGTATATGCACACATGTATTTCAGCTAACTAGTCATCACCAGTACTAATTCAAAAATAAATCATTACCATCAAGTATTTCTAAGAAGACCTCCCAATTGCTGGAAATATTGATATCTTCTTCATAGATATGATAATCCAGAAACACAGTGCCTGGATTCTTCCAGGTTTTCTTTCGTAGGCGAAACCTATAAATATATCACAAAAAACCCCAGTGAGCCTCTATCTGCTCATGAGCACTTAGCACTGCCAGAGATCAAAACTGAGTATTTTCTGACAAAACTGAAATACTACAGCTCATTAATGCAAGGTTTGGTGAGGTTTAGCAGGAACAAGTTTAATGTTCTGAAACAGTCCTGACAGCAGGGTGTCACTACTGGCTTAGTGCTGAATCATTCATAAACACAAGGAAAACAAGTCTGTGTTCCACTTGTTCAATGCAAGAAATACACAGGGATTTAAGGGAAGAAAACAGTTTCCTAATTAGGGATTACCCAATTATGGTAGAGGGAAGACAGCGGAGATCAGTGCTGTACACACATGCGATGATGCTGCACAAGCAGTTTGCTGCAGTGATATATGCTAGGCCTGCATGTAGAGAGCAGGTGGCTTTTTTATGAATTGATTTACTTAACGTTCCCCTTTCTGAAGGAGAGAGATCATCATTAGAGAGATCTAAAGCTGCAGACATGTTGCACACAGGCAATTCTATGTAAATATTATCCCCGATAGAATTCATTCTGCATGAGATGAAAGCAAAGAATTGCTGAATTAGTGTTTGTATTCACAAACTGATTCAAAGACCACAGCAATTTATTTCTCCTTCTTTCATTACTTTCTTTCTCCACAAGAGGAAAGAAATCCCCAAACACATTTTTGAAGTGATACTTAATCAGCTTTACCTGTCAATTGTCAAGTCTAGGCCACATTGTTCTCGAAGCTGAGGAAGCAGCTCCTCCTTGGACTGTCGGACAGTCATTCCTTTAGCAAAAACTGCATCTAGAAGAAACTTGCATGGCTGTGAACATAAATAGAAAGAGATTAAAGACAGAGTTCTTTTGAACACAAAACTGTAATTTACCTCTGTTTATGCTTTGTGACCAGTCCCATCCACCTGGCAAAAAGACGGGTAGAAGGTTTCTCATTAGCAAGGTAGGCAATGAATCCATTAAAACGGGGCATAACTAATTTGTGTTGCAGCAGCCCTTTGGCAGGGCACTCAAAGCCTCTGAATGTCCGTGCAGAAATACTGCCTGTGCTGTGCTGCTAACTGCTACCATTACATTCACATTCCAAACACTGGGAAAGGAGCTTTCAAATTAAATAAGCCACATGATAATAAAAATGCCACTTTATTGGCTTTCATGGATCAGACAGAACCTCCATGACTCCACGGGAATTACTTTAAAACTTAAATTATTCCCTGCTTTAGCAGTTCAGTTAGTCTCTTCCTCATTATTAACACATATTCTGCAGTTTTGTCCAAAAAATAAAATTAAAGTGCATACAAAGTCAACTTCTAAAGACTGCAATCTCTATAGTGACATCACTTCTATATTTTTCATGCCCCAAAAGATGTAACAAGCTTATGAGCTGCGCTATTGCAAGAGAGGCACTTTTGCTTCAGGCTTGCTTTATGCAGAGAGGGCCATTACCCAGACAACCCCCCTGATAAGCACGATCTGCAGCACATGAATGTGGTGAATTAGATCAGTTCAACATCACTGAAAACCACAACCAGGAGCAAACACAGTTTCTTCTTTGGAGAGAATGCTACATGACTGTCATGCATTTAAGGGAAACAAAGAAATGATTCACTTGTCCTCCATTTACCCCACAGAAATAAAGACACTTGAGAGACACTGTAAATCACATTCCAGTTGCTTACTTGGAACAGAAATCATCTCAAACTCCCTTTCTAAATCTAGAAAAACTTGCAGGGGAATGTAAAGAAAAGACGGAGTTTCATTTTTTTCCCAAGATTTCAAAGCAAAACCTTGGCCAAGGCACATACTAATATTTTCATGAATCAGTCTTGAAACATTCAATGCCTTACCTCAGGCTCATTTACCAAGAGCTGATAGACTTTGACTCTGTATTCGCCCTTCTTAAGGGCTCTTCCAAGTCTAATAGTTATCTAGAAGGCAAAAGGAATATTGGTTAGAACTGGTATCAAAATCAGAATTACATTTTGTAACACGCTACCAAGACCACAATCATTATTTCACCTGTTGTAAATTAAGCTTATCTATATTGTACGAATATATTTTTAATGATTCAAAATAACTTCTGAATAACCTTATTGTCATCAGAAAATGACGAAAGGGTCTCATTCAGCCGAACGCTCTCAAACTCTTGATTGCTGGCATAGACTCTAAAGACTTTGAAGTGAGAAGATGGAACTCCAACAAAAGGCTCCAAGTGTTGCTTGAAGGCAGACAGTGTAATTCTTTTATCAACATGCACCATCAGCCCTAAGCAAAAATAAAGATAAAAATGGTATGAAACACCTTGCTAACAAAAAAAAAGCACTCTCACATACAATTTCCATATATTCAAAGTTACCACTTGCAGCAAAACAGTACTGAAAAGCTTGAATTGTGGTTAATGGCTACATTTACATTTTACCTAATGATGGTATTATAACCTTTAAAAGCTTTGCTGCATTTTAAGTGTTTATGGGCAGATATTTCCGGGGGACACAGCAGTTCCAAAGTGCCCTGGTTTGCATTCAGTGACATAGTGGAGCAAAGCAGTATCTAGTCTGTTCAGAAAGACAACAAATAGAATCCCATGGAGCAACTGCAGATAATCCTGCTACAGCTTTGCCCTGCCTCAAGGGAGAGGGAATTGCTTTGGTGTTGGGACTGGCCAGGCACAGGCCGCCCAACCCCTTTCATTTTCTTTCCTGGCTTTCAGCATTAAAAAGTTAGGTTAATTCCGTGTTCTGGAAGGTCACAGGATATCACAAGGCAAGCTCAAGTCCAGATTAAGGGACTTTTTCATGGAATAATGTTGTAATTAAGGAAAAACTGTAGTAATATGAGATTCTGGAAAGCAAAGGGAATAGTTTATCTTTAGAAATTCTGTTTCTTAAGACACGCAATTTGTACTATGCTACAAACTATGTCATGATTATATAATGTCACGACACTCTAGAATAAGCTATTCAGAATATTGAACTGAACAAATAAATTATTTGAATTACAAATCCATTTACATTGTTTTGCTAAAAATACATAAAAGCTTTCCCCTCAGAATAATAATTTATGCAGTTATCTATGATAACATCAAAATTACTGCAAACAAATAATTCCTGAATCCAACTAGACCTACCAAAACAAAACAGGAAAAATGAAAGTAGTTCAAAATTAGCCCCAAAGAAAGACCATTCCAAGCTAAAAGAGTAATTTTATCAAAACTTTAGTAGATGCAAATCAATTTCTCTGTGAGAAATTCTTATTTATCTATTACAATCAGAGTTTCTGGATTGACATGAAAACCCTTGCCTGTCAAAATATTTATCTTACATCCTGCTATTCTTTAATTATTATTCTGTTAGTTATCAAGCACATGAAGGTACAGAGTATCGTTGAAAGGATTTATTTTTATGAAAACTATATACCACTTAGGCTCTTATACTGAAATTGTTTGGACTTTTCCATGTCAGCCATATGCCTCACTGTACCCACTGTATTTCAGTTGGTGAATTAAATTGTCAGTATCAAGTATATTTGAATTTTCTTTACAGTCAAATGACTAGGGCTTTTCAGGTTTGTTAGTCTAAATGGTAACAGAAATATGCTGTTTTAACCACATTAAATAAGTGCATTGTGAAACAGGTGAATCATCATCAGCAGATGCAACTATGTTCCTTTCACTGCAAGACAACTCAGCTTGCTCTCCAGGGAACACTATCAATACATGTAAGTAGATGTTCATTTTCTTAAAAACAAAAAAGATTTTTCATTTTCATTATGTAATCACTTATTATCACTTTTCGTTTTCAAATATGTAATCACTTATTACAAGATCAAAATTAGGCTAGATTTTTGCTGAACATCATATCCTGTCTTTGCACTTTCATTAGCTTTAATTTGATATTATAATCAAGTTTTTCAATACAGTCATTAGACTTTTTTAACACAGCATATAAATTAAGTAGTAAACCCCACAGAATTATTTCAAGGCGCTTAAAAAAGAATACATACATTTTTGCCCTTCTCCTGAACCCTCCTCTGCAGTGTAGGGTTCTGATTTGAAGTACATATACTGTGCTTCTCCTCTGCTCTTGCCACTCTCATCGTATTCACTGTCTGTTCCAGAATCTTCTTCTGCTGTGTCCCAGGTTTCCTTCTTCCCCTGACTGGCTTTTGATCGCCTACTACTTGTGATGCTGTGAGAGTCAAGTCCATTAGCCAGAGGGAGGGGGGCATTGTCCACATTGCACAAAGTGTCACTGCTGTGGCTGGAGCTGAGGATGTCACTGTCCACTGAACTTGTACTCCTGTCGTTATTGACATCTGAGTCTGACCGCTCCTCGGACTGAAGATTTTCTGGATCAGAAATCTGAATTTGGTTAATTTGGTTTTCAAGTTCTCTGTTTTCTGCTGATGCTGAAGAGTCTATTTCATTTAAAGGTGACTCAATGTTTTCAAAATCACTGGCTTCTGTGCTTTTGCTGCTGTCTCCATTATCTCCCTCCTGCTGCTGCTGTTGCTGCAGGGACAAGCTTTTAAGTTTTTCAGTGCTTTCTTCCAAAATGGCCTCTACAGATTTCATATTACCTACAGGTCCTTTTACTCTCTCACAAGGTTCATCCAAGTTGGCTGCACCTCCACCAGACTTCTGATAGAGCGCTCGTCTAAGCTGAGATGCAGGAGCTTGCTCTGGCAATGAAACGTACAGTCTGATTGTGTTTGCATGGCGATCCAAAAGCTTCCATAACTGAGAGTCTGTGTATGTCACGTGACGGTCCAAAGACTCCGAACTTTCAATAAACACCTGAGCAGAAAGTAAGTGTTGTATCAAATAAATGCAACAACAGCAAACACAGGATTGCGCACACATTAGAAATAATGCCATCAAGAAACATCACCTTTTATCAAAATGTCACATTACATGCTTAGAAAAAGATAGACCAAGGAGCCTGTAGTATACAGACTACAGATAATGATTTCACTTTTCCTTGTCTTCATAACCATGTTAAGGCTGGAGTGAACTGAAAGCACACTGACCAGCTGCAGTAAACACTTATGTTCAGAAGTGGATTCATGAATCACTCCACGTGCACCCTTCACCTGTGCATAGCACAGGTTATGGTAGCAATGAGGCCCACCACTGCAGCATATCTTTATTTTCTAGTACAGTACCATAAGAAAGTTTTAAATGTATACATGTGCAAGCAGTAGTGCAATTTAAATGTCTCTCTTCCCTTAGTCAAAGGGCTCCTTGTTGTAGCAACACTAATTGCGAAAGGGCTCTAAGTAACTGAATAACAACTCAATGCCATTGTTTTGCTCAGCTATGAGCCACCAAAACCTTCCCTAATCTTTCTTCATCAAGAAGATTTAACATTGAGCTTAAACTTCAGAGACAGGATGTGCAAAATGTGCTAAAAGATGTGCTATTTCTACTGTAGTAAAAAAGGGCAATGTATGCATTTAAAATGTTAAAGTTATTTGAGTACTAAGTTACTCTTTTTCTGAATGCATTACACAATTATTACTGGAAATATTTATTAGAAGTCTTTATTAGAAGTCTTTTCTGAAAAAATAATATAAATTGTCCAGGGGAATCTTCATAGTGAAAACTACTGAATTTAAGATAGAAACCCATCAAAAACTTGCTTTTAGTTTTGACATTTGTTTTTTAAGAATTTTAATACTGAAAGCAGGCACAGTTGTTCAGATGGTTTAGAAAACACATCCAGGCAGGCTTCATAGCAATATATCAATCTTTGCTCCCTAAGAATCCTTGACTTTTAACAGTCTTCATCATAAGGCTGTCAACCTCAGCATCATTTGAAACAGAGTAACAGCCAGATGTCTGATTCTCAATCCACTCTCTCTTATGTACACTTGTTTTCCTATATAGCCTAGAGTATTCATCAGCACTACCGTACTGGGCACATAAACCCCACACACTACAGCAAAATACGTGACAGTTATCCATTATCAATTCTATACAGATATCCACACCTTCTACAACACAACAGGTAAGTCTACAAATACAAAGGAACGAACAATTTTAAAACAAGAGTATGTACCTTGTTGCTTCTAAAAAAGCCTTCAGCCTTCAGTGTTTTGCTGGAGACGTTCAGCAGACGCAGGTCATTGTAGCACCGCTCCAACACGACCCGCATGGTTTCAGCGGGCAGGTGCGTGGCCTAAAACGAGACACGGACAGGAAGGTAACACGGGCATTATACACACCTTCAAATACTTCACTTCTGACATTATTCACAGGGAAAGGAGGTTGGTTTGTCAACTTCGAAATTGCAAAAGACAACATGGGGGGAAACCTCCCAAACCTGTTCAGTCCCAGTGCCTTTCCTCCACCCTTTAATATGTAGCAAGTGTCAGTTTTTCCACAACGTCAGATGCATAAAATGGCCTGGCTTTGCAGAGAACTGGAAAATCATTAATGACAATGGTCTTATCTTTAATGTATGAACCAACTGAATATTAAAAATATTCTCAAGCAACAGGTTTTGCACAGTGTTCACTTAATTCTTAATTAGACTGAACTCAACTTGCTGGAATCATATTTTATAACAAATATTATGAAGTTACACCAACGACTGAATTATTTTACACAGAAATGTGCAAATGCAATCTCTGTCTTCCAATGCAATGGAAGCAATAACGTCCCTTGGTTTAAAACCATGTAAAAATCAATGTGCATCTTAGTAACACGTGGCTGCTGGCATGAAAAGGAAAGATTGCACAAAGAATGTGGACAGCTTTGGATGTTAGGTTTCAAATACTGAAGCCAGTGGGGGAAGTTATACTTTGGTTCAATTGTATGGTAATAGCTCACTAGTTCTGTCACCAGCTGGACTCTCAGTGAGGTTGTTCAAGCTATGAGGCAAAAACCCCATTATTTTGACTCTTCAGCTTTCCCACAAAAGTTTTTGTTAAGTAAGCTAGTAAGTAATATGGCCAGAGAGTAGCTAGGCTTGTGCAGAAGCTGGGATAGAACTCTGGATGGAATCAAGAAGCAGACTGCTGCTTTCAGCAGGAGTGAGCAGGAGGACAAACTCAACTGTAACATCTAACTGAACCCTGGTGGACAGAACTCACAGCATCATCTGCAAAAGGTGCAGGCTCTCATTTTAGGTATGTAAATTATGACACATTTTCACAGTGACAATGAATGAAAACTCTTTAATACAAGTCCTCGAGGACCGCAAATTACCTTTGAAATTAGCTGTTTAAACTCTGAAACTGTTTGATTCAAATAAGCTCGCACACTTATTGGAGGAGCAACAGATTCAGTCTTCAGGTCGACCACGTGAACCTTTACCATGACCTCTGCAGGGAGGAGAAAAAAGAAAACAAAGTCACATATATACACAGAGAAAGTTCAACAGGCAAAGAAAACACACATATGCTTGTCTGATGTAATGATTACGGAGTTGCATTAAATACAAACTGTAAGAAGTTGAAAAGCAGTCCAATTTCAGAATTACATTTTCCAATCAAATTTGGAAAGAAAAAGAAAAAACCAAAAAAGAAAAAATCTTCCAGTTTGACAAATTTTAGTACACCTTAGACCTGCTTCAACTAGAAACAAGTGAGCAGCACAGCATACTATGTAGTTCTGAATAGTGACTTTGTAAAATTTAGGTTTTCTTCTTCCAACGCTTCATACTGAAGCTGTCTTACAGCTTTGTGCTTGCGCCATCACACAATACAGACATGGATAGACTAAAATCATGTATGTAATTACATGTCTTACCACCAGGTTTATAGCACTGGAAAACTTGGTCAGGCCTTCTTGTTTCCAACAGTAAATCAAACATGTATGTGGACTTGACCCCTCCAAGTAACAAACCCATTGGAGTATCCTCTTCTCCTTCGTAGGACCGCTCCAAGTAGTCATGAAACTCGTCGTATTTGACAAGGCGACAGCAGTCCAAGGGAACAGCCTCTTCTAAATCCATTAACTACAACATGCACACACAACATCCCCCAAACACTTAGTAACAGCTTATTTGTGAGTTTAGTTTTTAACTTGCAAGCTAGAAATATCTCACTGTGTGTATATCCAGGAATCCCTTGAATTCACAACAGTCAATCTGGTTTTGGAAAACACATCATAGATATTATATAGACATGCAATATATAAACATGTTTCCAAATTCAAATAGAAGCCTGAATCAAAATGCAGAAAAGAGGGACTTTTGAAAAGTATGTGCACAAGCACATGAGAACAGGTCCCAGAAGTATTTTCAGAGGACTACTTTGCCTATCACTTATACCAAATGGCATCTTAGAGGCCTGAGGAAGTCATAGCCACTAATTATCCTCTGTGCATCTCAAGGAGATGTTAACATATCCTAAATCTGAATCTGCCTTGCTGGTACTCTCACAGCCAAAATCATATATGGCAAGAACCAAAGAGCACAAGTAGGTGAGCAAGAATTGATGTCTTGAACTTCTAGCTGCTTGTGGAAGGCAGAGATCAACAGATGCCTTGGTGTTCACTCATGCTATTGAATTAGCTACGCAGAAAGATTCTTAAGAACTCTGTTATTACCTATATAATACAACATTTTTACTGCAATACAAATAAAAGTGTTCAGAATTCTTTCAACTTGCTGAGGCCATGGTGAGTCTAACAGCAGCTCTCACTGTTTGATTTTAAAATAAGGGTATGGAAGATCACACTGCCTTTTAAAAGGGTGGGCTGCATCATTCCAGTCAGCAATCAGCTGATGGCTACTGACTGAAAACTTGGTCAATAATGGCCAAATAGAACACCCTTAAAAAAAACCAGAACAAAAAAACCCCATCATACAGAACTTCCCAAGAACCAGCCCCCAAAACCAACCCACCAAAAAAACCCATAGCAAACTCTCAAACACTCCCACAGCATTAGAAATTTAAAATCTGAAGACACAGCAGAAAAAACTACATCTAACAACTGAACTATCCTGTTACGCACAGCATACCTTGTAAGCTATTTCCACAGCTTCCTTCAGTGTTCTGTCCTTATGAACTTCCAATTTGTTCTCCATCATTATTTGCTTTGTAGGATGCATGCAGAATAATTTAATCTATGAAACACAAAAGGAAGAAAAATTATCACGAAGGCATTTTCAAATGTCTTTCCTATTAGAGTACATTTAAGTTGAAAATCCCATATTCAAACAATCTAATAAGAAATACACCTTTAGCTCTACCTCAGCTATGGGATGGTTCCCTTTCAGCTGGTTACACAACTGCAGATAGAAATTGTCAAAGGCACACGAGGTGTATGTGTATATCTGAATCCTTCTCCAAGCTAGGGTACAGCTTCTATAACCAGAACACCTTGTAGCAACAGGCAGTGAGCAAATGGTCCAAAGCAAAATGCACATATGAAAAATGAATGTGAAATTCCTTTTTCACACAGAGAGTTACACATTTTGCAGTGAGAGAACTTCCTCATAAAACAATCACTTGATTCATAGACAGACCAGCTGACTGCCATGCTTGTAAGTCACTGAGGACCTATTTTGTTTGTTCCTATCAAATCTAGGCTTGGAAAAAATTCTGCTCTTTCTGCTAAGTAACTATGTAAAATTAGTTTAAGAAACACCATTGCACAAAGTCAAGGGTTGCAATATGAAAAGATTCAACAATACAAAACATCCAACATGCAGCATTACACATTCTTTGGAAGTAATTTTGCTGAAAATAAGTGATGCCAGATTAACTAGTTTTGTTCTGGTTTTAATGCCAATTCAAATCCACATGGAATACATGAATTCAACAAAAACGTCTAGTGAATACCTCTAACAGATGCCTGTACTATGTTCAGGTTTACAACAGGTAATTAATTTAAAAGAATTGTTAGTACAAACATTTCTCACAAAGGAGTCTCTGTATTGTAGTAAAAAACCATTGTTTACTGTAGAAACATTTCCCACTAGCAATGTATTGTTCCTCAGTCCAGCAGAAATTCTAACCTTGCATGTGTTGCGTTCAATTTCACGTTGCCTCTTTTCTTGTTCTTCTAATTCTCTCTCTTTCTGTACCAATTGCTTAATGTGCTCTGGATATTCATGTGCCTCAAGAAACTCTGCCAGTAAAAACAAAGCAATAGGTTAAAAAAATACAGTTTTTCCATAGCAGGCAACACTTTAGGCTTTATATGTATATTTGAGTTATCTTTCTTGGCTTTTCACCCCTTTCTTTTTTCCACACGAATTTCCCATTATACCATGCCCTGTTCTCTTTTTCATTATTTGAATTAAACTGAAGTCAGCCTCTTACTCCTCTTACTTATGTTATCACCAACAGAAGGAAGTGACAGTAGCAAAAGATTCCAGTACCAGTACACAAAGCTTTGCTGTTGTAAAGAAATACACTAAGAGTGATGACCACACTTGATTCTGTTTTTAAAATAAATGTAAATACTCCTCTAGAAAGTGAATTAGTTGATAAAAAAAGTCTCAAGATATCATCTATATTGTGATAAAATAAATATTGCACTTCATGCAGATTAGTGTGCTTTATGACATTGTTTCGTAAAAAGAAACAAAATCGTAACATGCAACACTTCAGTTTAAAAAAACCCAACTTTTGCAAATACAGCTGTCCAACTTACTTGCATTTCTTGTTGGATCTTTCAGTCTATATATCAGCATGTAAGCATTTGTGGAGCTGGGGGAAGAGAATAGATAGCTGAATTTATCACTCAGGAGACAACACTGGCTTCAGAAGCTGCTTTGGTTTTTTTATCTTTCAGTAAGGAGCTATGTCATATCTATCTTAGTAATACACTAACCAAGAAGGATTTTCAAAAATAAATATCACATTATTTGAATGATCTGAAACAGCACTCAGGGTAGTTCTTACAACCATTTGAAGCACCTGCTATTAATGATAAGGTAATATGTTAAGCACAGGCACCTTGGCCATTCATTTGATTACACTAGAACACTACCAGAAAGAAAAGTAACATTACAGTACTACTAACCTAGCAAAAGCACTGGAATAATAGCCTCTGCTTCCAGAAGATCCTCCATATGTTTTCTTAATATCTTCCTGAGTTATCTAACAGAAAATCAATGTAATGATTATTTGAGAAACTTGCACTAATCGAGATGCATTTATTCTCATTAGGAAACACGGCATTGCACAACACACTATATTAATAATTCCAATTTTTAAAATATTTCTGCTTATTTGCTGACTTCCATAAACAATTTCAAAGTGATCTGCTTTTCCATTTTACAATGAATGCAAACATACTTTTTTATTTTGTAAAGTAGGATCTTCTTAGAGAAAAATATACAGGTGATTGATTGCAATAATACCACCTATGGATGATACCTGGAACACCTGCATCGGCTGGACAGGTTTAATAGCACAGCCTTGGCTGTGGCAGATCTACAAATACACTTCTCTAAGCAAGAAGTGTTCTTCACATGTACAGAAGGCAAAATTCTAAATCCAGCCTGGCCTGTACATGTATAAAGGCTTCTTTAGGAACCATCCCACCTTCACTGCCAGGAAGAACCACTCCCTTCCCCATCATACAAAAATACATAGATAAATAAATAAAAAAACTCCAAATCCCTAGAAATCAGTTAAGCTAATGAGTGAAACATATGTGTATGGCAGGACATTAGGATGAGAGCATGAAATCAAGTAAATACTTGAAATACATATAATGAAGCTGGTTTTATGGGCAGCTAAGTGGAAAATCACAAACCAGAAACTTATTGGTTCATTAATGAGTAGAAAAGATAACTGAAAATACTATTTTTACCTTGCTAACATGCTGATCATTAAAGCTGTACCACTGATCATCACTAAAAGATTTTATACAGGCATAATAATGGCCACCAGCAGCACTTCCAGAATGAACCATGACAGAAAAAAGCTCGTACAGTAAAGAACTCTGCGGAGAGAAGAAAAAGCTGTGATATGTGTCCAGTAAAGAAAAGCTAAGCAAATGGTCATTTAAAAACAAGGACACAAATCCTTGTTTATGATATGTAAATAGTTGGATGCAAAGAGTGGATCTGTGTAACAGAAATTAATTAATGTAACAGGCACTGAACAAAACCAGAGCTCTGCTATGCTAAACTTCATACAGGAGTTTGTAGCTGCAAAGCTTAGGCCTATTTGCAATCACCCTTCTCCACATTTGCTGTCACATACTTTTTCTTCATAGATAAATGGATGGAAGTACAGGGCACTAAGGACATGCCTTCAGTGTTGCATATAAATTAAAAAATAGAACTGAACCATACTGACTCACAAGTGTTACAAGGATATTTTTAGACTACGTAGAAGAAACTCATACTCTCAGCATATCCTACATCCCTTATTAAGATATCCAAACCAAAAAGCTTGGCTTGACAGCTTGTCTGCCTTGAGAACAAGTAGTATGAAATAATTGGCCAAAGCTACTGTCAATACTTGGACATCCCACTTGTACTACAGACACATTAAAATATTCTGGTCTTCTTCCAGTCACTTGACTGGAATTCATTTTTTCATTATTTCCTAAGACTGACAGTATTCAGAACATATACCAAAAAAACCCTCTCAAATGGTTCAAGGTAAATAGAAACAGGGCCAGATGTGGAGATTAACATGCAAGTTAGCCTCTAAAACTGTTACTTTATGAAAGTACCAGCTGAAGACACACAGCTTCCTAACAAGGCTGAATAATGGCTATTCGCCTAATTTCAGATGAGTTCACTGAAGAACACATGAAGTACATATTGTAGACATTACCATAAAATTCATGATTCTTGATGAATTTTGTACTGCCAAGAAAACTCAACCAAGTTTATCAGCAATCTCTACCAACTTTATGTCCCACAGTAGGATAACTGCTATCCTAGACTGACTTGCTATTAAATTCCTTTATTTTAAGATGACTGAAGGAATATTAAACATTTTGACCCTTGGTCTCATCTATTCCACTGATCAAAACTTTCCAATATTCTCTTACTAAGCTGCAAGACGCTTTTGCAGCTAAATCTGGTAGGTCTTTGATAGCTAGCCACAAAGTAAAAACACTGCTCACAAGACAGAACAGGTCTTCAATTTGAGGGTCTGCTGCCAAAACAAGCTGGGAAGACCTTTACTCTCAGGTGACCTCCAAATCAGTTGAATTCTTTCCTTTGTTGTAGTGTCAATTTTTGAAAATTTAAATAAACTCACACACTCCCAACCTCTCACCCCACCTCCAATGTCAGAATTAATTATATTTTTATCATTTACATTTGTGGTGGGTTGACCCTGGCCAAGAACAAAGCACCCCTACAGCCAGTCACTACCCGCCTCAAGTGGGATGGTGGAGAAAATCAGAAGAGCAAAAGTGGGAACACTTGTGGCTGGAGACAATGACAGTTTAATAACTAAAGGAAACACAGACAAAAAAATTAATAGTGCAGTGATGCAAAGGCATTATTCAGCACCCCCCACCAGCAGACCAATGCCCAGCCAGTCTCTGAGCAACAGATAATTTGGAAAACCCCCAGTTTTTCCTGCTGAGCATGATGCTGCCCAGCAGGGAACATGGCATGGAACATCCCTCTGGTGAATCCAGGTCAGCCTTGACAGGTATGTCCCTCCTTCCAGCCTCCTGCCACCCTTTCAACAGCCCAGTGTTAGACATACCTTTTCACTGCCAGCTTTAGAGATCCTCTCTGCTGCACTGTTGCTTTCAAGGCAGATTCCTTCATCAACTCCATCATCATTAGAAAAATCATTGCTCATCTGATCACTGTGACAACTGCCTTCGTTTTCAGCTCCACTATCAGTGCAACTCTCAGTCTGAGGAGACTTCTTAAAAATGAGACATACATACTAACATTACACAACATTGAAAGTTACATGGAATAAGAAATAACTGTGTTTGTGAAATGAAAAAAATCCACTCTATGAAACAATTAAATTCCTCAAAAAACTAGAGACCTCTGCAATTCAGCAGCAAGAACAGACTTGTTTCTGTTGGTGTCTTCAGTCCACCTCTTCAACTAGTATCCCTGGGTTTTGTGTACAACTGAATGGTAATTAGTAGCTTCCAGACTTGGCAGGGCTGTATTTGTTACTAGCCTATTCCATGTACTAGTTAATTCAGTCCTGGAAGTCTAACATCAAATAACAAACCTGTTGTAACACGGCCCTGTTAATCAGAGCTGACTGAAAATATTTTCAATCACAATCAAAGATTTCTTTTTTTCCATTTTAACTCACTGGACTGAACCAAGGTATTAGAGTAAGACTGATTAGTGTTCTATTAGCTTAAAAGCATGGTGTCATCAACACTATGAATGCAGCTCACTCAGTATATTCATCTCTTACCTGATTCTCTTGCCTCTGGATAATTGCTTTGATTTTCTGACAGTTAATTTTATCTGAGTTCTGTTCTCCCACATCATTCTTCATTGTCATTTATCCCACTCACCCAGTGACACTTTGAGAGGTATCAAACTGTCTACATGGCTTCCTTCCTAAGATAAATGTTTGTACAGAGCCAGAAAAGACTCTCCATATGCACATCCAGGCCGTATTTCTCTTATACCAGTGCAAGCCAACAAATGTTTTCAGGAATGAAATTAGAGGAATAACTTTGGTCTTCAATGCAAAATGCACAGTAAACACTTCTTGGTGAATATAATTGCACAACATGAATTTTGGTCAAAATAGGAAAAGTAAAAAGGCAGAAGATGGATGGGAAAGAAAAAATAAAATTTTTAATATCTTATTTCTACAGTATACACTACATGGTGATTCAGAAGGAAGGAATTCAACACTAATGATTTCTGGACTAACTTCAGTATTCAGAGTTTTGAAACTTTACATCACCTCTTACGACCAACACAGATTCAGACACAAGTTTCAGAAAAATTTTCCATTCTGGAATCGCAGTCTATACGTAGAAGCCCTGAAACTCATGTCTTTAAATCAGTCAAGTGAAGATGTAAGAAATCTGAAACAGCTTCTTTATGGAAGCAGGAACCCCAAGTAGAGAGAACATGCTTCCTTTGCAATATTAAAAAAACAAGAAATCCACATGGACAGATTTAAAATCTTCAAATTACAACACTAGCATGGGTAAAGAACATTATATGTAGGCAAATAATGTTGTTAGAATGGGTTTATAAGATTGGAACTTTGATTTTCTTAATGAGAAACTTCAATGAAGTTAAATGCTTTTCTCTGAAACCAAATACTTTACCTCATCTTCAACATCAATAAAGACACTCATGTCCAGCTCCTCCGGAAAAGTCATGCGATCATTGAGTTTGATCCTGTGCATAGTGGTATAATCAAAGTCAAACCTCTTCAGCTGTAATGTCAGCAGGTATGGAAAATGCAAGAACCGCAGACCCTATATGAAACAAGGACAAGATTATGCTCCTGTTATCAGGATTGGAATTTATTAAAAGTAATTTTTACAAATCATTTGACCAGTCTTTACCTTCCTTGCATCACATTTCTTCTTACATCGCTCACAAAAGTACTGATTTGGGCCATCAAGGATCTCAGGCTGAATGAAAGCATGCAGTGCTTCCTCCTAAGAATAAAAACATGTTATCCCATTTTTAAAGAGTGTTTACTATGCAGCTATAAATTTACAATGAGATTGCAAACACACACAAATACTTCAATTAAATCTGCCACCAAAATTTGATTGACAAACTTTGGTACAGACACAATAGTCAGGTAAACATGACCAGAAATCAACCTTTCTACCCAGCCCAAGGTAAACAGTAAAACCACAATTACTGTTAACTGTATCTTGTTCAGTATTTGGTGAATCCCAACTGTCTTTGTTTTTAAATTAAATTACATTTACCCCTCTTATCTTGCACATCACATTTTGTCATGTTTGTAGAGTCATCTGCTGTGAAAATGAGCTTATTTTTTAACACTGCTTTGGCCCTGTTCTCCCAGAATTTTGAGAGGGTTCTTCTGCATTTCTAAAGGAGTTTTTTTAAGAGATCCAATCCAATATTTACAGGGGGAAAGAGGAAGTGGCAGAAAAAAAATGTTACTCAGTTCCTCAATGCCCTGCATGAAGACAGCTTTAGTCCTGTTTTACAAAGGGTCTTAGGAAACTACATTTGAAGATCCTATTTTTAAGTGAAAACTGGGGAAAGGGTGGAGGGAAGAGTATTTGAGTTTTGCTCCCAAAGGAGTAAGAATCAGATATGGCCATCTCCTATAAAGACAGAAGCAGTTTCCCAGCTAAACCTTACGAGGCAACTAAGCAATAACTGGAATTTTGTCTTCTGACAGCTGCCTAGTTTGGGGTAGTTCAAAAAACCCCAAAAGTTCTGTCACTAATGCTTACATCCAGGACTTCAATGATTTCTACTTTGCTCCTCATTACAGCAAACAATATTCAAAATACAGCCAAACTGATCATTACTCCTCTCCCTAACACAAACTGTGGCAATGACACTGCACATTAAGGTGTAAATACTTGAGAACAAACTTGTTCCAACAGAATTCACCAAGAATATTGAGATGGGTTCACTGAAGAATTTTATCCAGAGATTTTAAAAGTTAAAACCTATGACCCAGTCAGCTTGCACACCCATAGGCTCTGGGTTTCTGAACTCCAGGGGGAAGCTGAAGTTCTCTGTTCACCCATGGAGGTGAAAACAAATACAACTTGCACAGAAACGAAGTTTTTAAAATCATGGTCTCTTAATGAAGGGCTGTGGCTGTTCCCCTGAAGTGTGAATAACTAAGAAGGAGTTTAACTGGGCAGAGTAAACTCACCAGTCGTAACATGGCTGGCAGAGAACTTAAGACTGGCATCTAAATCGTGTTGTTGGGCAAGTACCACTTTGGGAACAAATGAAAGATATGCCAAGTTCTTCACAAAAGCCCTCAATTCTTCCCCGCCCCCTTCCTTCTTTTCTAGAACAGAGGCAAGCAGCAAGAACAACAAAGCAAATATTTTACAAAAGCTCTGTTGCTGTTCTAGGAGAAAGGACTTTTAACAAAGGACCCTATTCCAGGTGACAACTATTCACAAATGAAAAACCTGCTAAACTCCATAGAACAACTGCACAATGAAGGCAGTCATCTCAATTTCCCATTTTTTGACCCAGCCAGAAAGGCCTTTGAACAGCCCTGAAATCACAGCCCTTGGGCAGAGACTCTCTAGACGTGTGAAAACCTTTTAGAGTCTGAATCGAACTGCTGTCTAAGTCTTTACTTCCTAAATGTTACAGAGGCTGAGTTGCTTTTTACTCCAGGGCCACAGACAGCTAATATTTTGTAAGATTATGTACTGAAGTGCGAGGAATCTCATTCTAAAATGTAAGAAAAAAGACTAAACAAGCTAGAACCTGCTTTAAAACAAAGCAGAAGAAAAGCATTACTGTATTTTGACTACTATTTAGAACTATATCAGTGAAAGCAAAAAAGTTAATGCCCAACACAGAAAACATGAATCAGAAAACATCATATAATGACATAACAATCACAGTGATAGAACTCTCTCTTATGAGCCAAATGGCAGTTAAGGCAAGAAAAATACATTTCAAGTGTAAGAAAAGAGTTGCAGCTCATGTATCAACATGAATACAAATGGGAATACATGAAGGATGGGACATAAAGGATTGTGTAATGCTTATGTAGCCTCATGTGATGTGCAATTTAACAAGGAAACACCCTATAAATTTTTACATAAGGCAAGAAGTGATGATGCTTTAGACCCCTGAGAAGGCAATGAAGTATTATTACATCACTCTTGAGGTTTCACTGCTTACCACACATAGTGAGCTGTGCTTTGAAAGGCCTGATTAAAACTCCTGGGACCTCCATTACTTTTGAGCTATATAAATAGCCACATATTTTTCAATCCTTGGACAATGACCACTGCTGTTCCCCAGGCTCACTCTTTTGCCTCCTACACAATCTTTACGCCCAGGTTAGTTCTGCTGATGAGGATGTTTCTTAATACAATTCCTATTCTAGTGCAGTTCACTACTCTCTGCTCTGACAGTTTACTCAGCAAAACCAGTGACAAAGCTGCTAAGCCGCACAGCCAACCTATCACACCCCACAGCCCCTGCCCTGCAGCGCCACCAGAAGCCAGCGTTACCTTACAAGTTACCTTCAAAGTGGCAGCTGTTACCTACCCTTAGAGTTTCTGAGCATTTCCAACACTCCCTGCACCCACACTTCAAAATAAACCATAAATTATCAAGCTACAGATCAGGATGACAAAAGCTATTTTAATTTCTATCTAGTTCAAAGAATCAAAAGAACGATACAGGCTGAAAGAAATTTCTGGAGATCATCTGATCCTAATCCCTTGCTCAAATCAGGTCCAACTTTAAGCACATTGCTCAGAGCCTTGTCCAGCCAAGTTCTGAGTGTAACCAGTTTTTAATATTCTGAGACTTCTATCACTTATCACACTAAAATGCTGCAACAATTCAACCTAATTATTGTCTGGCTCAAGAGAGGCACTTCAGACAATGTTCCCTCCATAAAAATGCATTATGATCTAGTCAGTAGTTTGACAGGTACCCATACTGCAAGCATTCATAAATGTGTAAATTTGTAAAACTTGTGAAAGGGAGCAGTAGAACCTCTATGAAAACTTACACAACAAATGGCATTGAGGCAAAACTGCTCTTGGAAAAAACTAGAAACTAAACTGTCATCTCAGATTTTCAGAGCTCCTCAGTTTTCCCGTGTTCAAAGAGTTTGTTGTTACTAATCTAGCTAAAAAAAAGGGGAATTATCACATCATCCATATTCTGCCTTCAACGGTTTGGCAAGGACACCACAAAGTTCACATAAAGTCCAAACTAATTTCTGCCCTAAAAAGGACTACTTGTACACATACTTACACTCTCAAAAGAAAAGCTATCCTACAAAAGATCTTGAAAACTAACAACACTTAACAAAACACAACTGTGTTTGCTACACCTCCAGAATACCTGTATCATAACCAGTTTTCTGGTATTACAGAGCAACTCTCACTGTTTTCTAGTAACATAATTTCAGCATCACTGCTAGTTCCCAGTTGCATCTACCTTTCTCTCAGCTGCTCATCCTGCAAAACATTTTTTTTACTGCGAAACATTTCAGCTTATGCCTAATGCTGTTAAATTTAGGCATCTATACAAAAGACACTAGTACCTATGAAAATCAGAATGTGAATTGTTGCTCCTGTTTACCTCCCTGAAATAAGCTAGATGTTTTTAGGCCTAGATTACTGACCTCAAGAAAAGCCTGATTCAGGGGTTTTTTGACACCATACCCGTGAACAATGCAGATTGCGTGAGTACTTTTTCAGAAACCATCTTGAGTCACACACTGGCAACATCTCAGTGCCCCAGAGGTTTTAGCTAAGCTGGCTCACTACATGAAGTTGGGAGATAGAGTGGGGAATCAGAAAGAAAATTTCCAAATGCAA
This sequence comes from Pachycephala philippinensis, assembly GCA_013397055.1. Taxonomy (NCBI): domain Eukaryota; kingdom Metazoa; phylum Chordata; class Aves; order Passeriformes; genus Pachycephala; species Pachycephala philippinensis. Next base: position 1,156,999 of record VWZT01010170.1, read on the forward strand.
ACCTTAAGACCACACTGCAGAATTTCAGAATTAGCTTGTATTAGGAAATAAAGAAAGCATGACATTATCCTTCCCAGTTCTTGAACATCCCCATGTATTGAGAAGTAACACACATATACATGAATGCAACATTTTAAGTATCTACAGTTCTTTGGTAGTACACAATGTCAGACAGTGGGATAATACTCTTTAAATGGCATTCTACAGATTAACCTTTCTTAAGGCTCATCCATCCATTCTCTCTCGTTAGAAAGTAATGGAAAATCACTTACCTCTAACTAGAGTTCTTTGAAGGTAGTATCCTCCTTAGATCCCCTATCTTGGGTTGTGTCGCCTGCTGCAAGTTCCCTCAGGAGCTGACTAGCAAGGTCTAAAAAGTTTTACATTCCCTTCTATAAGCCCTATTAGCGCATGTGTGAAGTTTTTGATCTCTCACTCAGACCCTTTTACCTACACCTACTAAATCACTATCATCTATGGATCAATGGAGGATACTACCTTCAGAGAATTCCATTTAGAAACAGGCGATTTTTCCCTTCTCCAAAAGCAAGTATCCTCCATATCTCCCCACTGCTGAAGACTACAAAACTGAAAATTACATCTGCTATTGATCATACAAATGCAGGGAGGAGAATCAACTGAATGTAATCAGAGTATGAATTGAAAAAGCTCAAAAATTGAAGCATCAATACAAGTTGCAACTATGTAAGCTTGTGTAACAAAAATCTAGTAAACCCAGTAAATGCTGACTGAAAGGAAAAATATCAAACACTATTAAAAGTAATCTGATATTTAAGTCCTTATTTGTTCAAGTTTTCTGTTTTTTCCAAATAGACAAAGTCTTTTTTTAGCATTGCACTAAAGACTTGTCCACTAAAGAAAAAAAATTTTCCATTTGAGACACATGTACAATGCATTGTTAAATGCAGAATTAAACTACATGAACTGAATAATTTTCATTACTTTTAAGAGATCATAAAAATCTAATTACTGAATAAAAATTACAACAAATAAGATTTGGTTCAGGGACTATCGCTAGAAATTAGCATTAAAAGGTGAAATGGGAAGCCATCTGTATAAAATATCAAGCTGTATTAAGACAGCTTCAATTAGCTGGATAGTTCCAGAAAATTTCAATGCAATCTTAAAAAGAATTCAAAGGACCTTACTAACTTGAATCCTTTTTCCAAGATCAATGTCCCTCACCTTTACTACTTCTCAAGATTGGTATGAAGTACTTTGAAGCTACACTGCAGTTTAAATTAATTCTAACAATTCTTAACAGAATTATTGTTAAGAATTACGGACTATTAGTGCTTTAAAAATATTGCCAGCACGCTCAATACAGAAGGAAAAATACTTAATATATAATAAACAAGCCAATTACACAAGTGTTTGTTTAGAACAACCTTCACTGAAAGACTTGTTTGATTTATTCTTATTCTTTCTCACAATTCCATCCATAGTACAGGCATCCTAAGCCACAACTCTGGAATTTCACAGTTCGTTATCTTTTTTTTTCAGGGGGGTGGAAATAATAAAACAAAAGAACTTCCACAGATTTGCTAAGCAATAGGTATGCTTGCCAGCATCAGTAAAGCTGGAGCAAAAGTGACCATGAACATTGATGTGTAACAGGATTTTTGAATCATCATCAAATTGCTTATTAAAAGGATATGGTATTTAAGAAGTGAACTTTAAAAAGCACAGCAACAACATGGCAATTAAAGTAAAAATTTTATGTCAATGTTCTGTTCTTTCACTAAGACTTTCAACAACACTATGAAAATTTAGCAGATGTGCCAATAGAAAGAACAACCCAAATAAAACTTTGTGATCTCATAAAAGTCTCTCAAGTAAATGCTGAAGATTTTATCAGGAAGAAAATAATTGATTACTGCAGCCCTAAGGCAATAAAGTTGCATTTCCCCTCCCCTTATACATGCACCAGTAGGACTCATTGAAGGGCAAAAGAAAAAAAAAACCAAAATAAAAAATAAACCAAAAAGCCAAAAAAAAAAAAAAGAAAAATCTTCTAGAACTTGCTAGCTGGTTCACTGCACAAAGACGAACACCCCAAGATGGAGTATCTAGGATGATACTTACCACGGAACCAATTAAACCACTGTGGCATTATGTATTCTATGTGTGTATGGATGCACTATTAGGCAGCATAATAGTACACACCACGCTAGCAAACGCCTGGCTGGAGCCATAGGGCCGGATGACCAAAGGGATATCCAGGTAAGTGTCGATTCTCCAGCCTTCATAGCCACACTCTAGACATCTCACATAGTCCTTCAGTTTGCCTTGATACAGTTGATTTATAAGATCAGCCTGAAACAAACACATTCAGCAACAGGAGATTTTAAAAAAAAGACCAATGCAGTATTTCTTTAGTTTTATAAGAAAATACCTTTTTGTTAATTAAGTCTTAGTTGCATGGCTATACATTTAAAATACCATTCCCCCAGCAGGATGTCCACCTCCTGATTTCTGATTTTCCCCTGCCCAAAACATGTATCAAACGGACTTCTCAAATCACGTTACATAAGCTCCAGTATCCTTTACAGTCACATCTTAAGATGTGGCTAAGAAAGCACTAAATTGAAGTCTTAAACAAGCCTGATCTTGCAGACATTGCTAACAGCCTGACCCTGCAGTCCTTTCCTGTGTCTCCAGAGACAATTTACCCATTTCCTATTTAGCAAAGTACAAATCTCAAAACTGGCCTGCAAGGTGGCCATTTATCAGTGCCATCATGTGTCATGAATATATTCCTGACTTTCTCCTGCATTAAGAAGGGAGAGCTTGAGCTTCAAAAAGCCACAACAAAGCCTAATAAATAGTGACAGCAAGGAAGTTATTGTGGGAGTTACACAATCCCTTTCTGTGCTTCAAATAAAGACTGAGTATCCAGAGTGCAGAATATTCCACTTCTAATTGGGGGAGAAAAACAGATGCAACACTCTCTTGAAAGTCATACATCACAGTAGCTTAACTATTGCATCAGACAAGAAAACTGAAAACTAGCACAGATTTTCAATAAGCTGGTATTTATAATTTAGTAAATTCTTTTTATAATCATCTTTAGAAAAACCAACAAACCCTCACAATACTACCCCACTGAATGAAGACAGTTTTTCCAGGCTTACCTGCTCCGTTTGCTTCCATTTCTGCTCCAAAGCATCAAACATGACTCTACAAAGCTCCTGTACATCATGCTGCTGCCACGCTGTTAGAAATTGAAATTATTATTAGTTAAAACAAGAGATGTTATTAGTCCCCATACTGACTGTAGACTGAGAATGCTTCCTGAAAAAACACTCATTTGTTTAAGTCTATACCTACATTATTCACTACTGGGCCAGTGTTCAATTCCACAGGCAGCTGCCTCTCAATGTAACTCAGAAAAATAAGCAGCCAGCTTGCTCACAATGTTTATGCATAAACAAGAACTGTGTACATAAGCAAGAATATGTGAAAAATACACAACTGCTAATGTACACTGTTATCAAATAAACTGCTTCTGATACCTGTCCCACTTCGTGCTGATTCTCCAAAACTCAACTTCCAACTTGTTACCATCATGTGATAATGGAAAAATCAACAGGTTATGGGGAAAAATTACACCACACAAGTGTAAAAAAGACAAACAGAGTGTTTGATTTGAAGTAGACAAAAATATGGGTAATTCTATAAAAGCAACATGGGTATTTGACATTTGTGATTCAAAACAGAAGCAAGTTTCCTACAAAGAATTACTTCTTTAGAAACAATAAATATGTGTAATGACAGTTTAATTACAAAAACTTAACGCTTTTTACTTTAACAGCCTAAAACTCATAGATGCCATTTCTTTAAAGATCAGACACACCCCACAACAAAGTATCCACAAAGACTATTTTGTTTCCATTAAAAAAGTCGATTCTGTTAATTACTTTTAATTATTCTGGTATTTTCCCCCATGAACACCAGTTTAGCCCCCAGCAGGCAGCAGCTGAAGCAAATCATAGCAGTTCAGTAGCTGCACATTACCTTCACTGCTATCCCATCCAAAACTCCGGGTGACATCTGTTGTTTCAATTGCCCTTTTTTTGCTGGTCTGCAGTAAAACAAACAGTCTTTGAAGCTGGTAGGGGATACTCCTCTCAGGATCCTCTTCAGATTCCTCAAATTCCCACCTATTTGCAACACAAGATTTTTGACAATGAAAAAAGCTTTGAAAACACTACTCAAAAAGGCATTAAATCAACATTTACTACATTTCAGGAGGTCTGCCATGTCACAGGTTAACTGCAGCTCTGTTTCTTGGGAAAGCAAATGCAGTTGCTTTCCATTCCTGCAGTAAATGGCAATGATACTCTTTAAATGTATAAACATAAAAATAAACGAAAATTTTGAAGCTATTCACTGCCATTCACAGACATGAACTGCACTTAGCATCAAATTTAAGTTTGATGTCTTCAAGATTCTTTAAAAAGCTCGTCCATGCCACAACCAGTAATTTAAATTTTACTGAAAATCTGAGGCTTTTAAGCAGATATAATTTATAAGTCTATCCAGCTTGACTTCAATTATGATTTCCAGTATCCAAACAAAGAAATTTTGACCAGAGAAGTTCCAAAGGGTCTCCTACTAATATGTACCAGCACAAATTTAAGAAGTTTTTGATTCTATATACTCACTTATACAATGCATTTCTAAATTCAGGAGTCATGAAAAGTGTTTGCAGAAGGCTGTTCAAGTAGCAAGTCATTGCTTGATTTACCAGCCCCACATAACCTAAAAATACGAGAATAATGAGATGGAAATAATGCAAAAAGATGGCAAATCACTTCAAGAGTTAAAACATTTGACAAGAAAACAATTCTGTGATAGTGTTTAAGAACTGCATTCATCTGTTGTTATTTACACTTTAAAAATGGAGGGAATGTTACAATTTCTGAGAGCAATAGAGAATAATAGTTTACATAACAGAAATAATTCTCCTGAATGACATGAAGCTGGTTTCTTGACCACAATAACAAGTAATATTTAATGCTGAATACTACACTAATGGGGACATAGGTAACTATAAATATTTTAATAGCAGATTTAAATATTTTACAGAATAAACTAGAATTTTCTAAGAAACAATTGTGTATCAGCTTACTTATTGCCTGATGTCAGCTAAAAGTATCCCAGTAATAATGTTAATACAATTTGTATCTGTACTGGTTTTATTATTGTCTTAGAATTAGAAATAAAAAAAATAAATCTCAGGTGCCCATACAATACTACTATTCTAAACCCTTCTCCCTTAAATAATTAAAAGAACTAATTGAACTACTATAACGGTGTCATTTTTACTAGCTGAAAATGAAATTATTTATTTATATTAATCTGAGCTGTAATTTAAAGATTTTCTCCAAAATATGTAATATTAGCAACAACTAATAAGCAAGGAGTGTATACTAAAGCATAGTATAATAAAGAAATTAAATATGCCTATTTATACTCTGAAAGCTACGGAAAAACGTATCATCTCATTACCATACTAGTAATGAAAAGGCAGCTACTCCGCACACAGGCATTTTCTCTGAAGAGACTGAGCCAGAACATTTGTACTTTATTTATTACTCTACACTATACAAATCATCTTTTCAGTTATATTAAATTAAAAAAAAGGTCCCAAGTAAGGAAAGGATGGAATACAGTTCTTCCATTTCTAAAGTGATGTGAGAATACCACAAAAAACATGATAAAAAATGTAGCAGTGATGTGGGCATTTTTAAAATAAATTGCAATTTATTGCAAAAAAAAAAAAATCCTGAGGTGCTGCTATTTGAAAATGTGCTAAAATAATTATAAATTAGCACTGCCTTTACAAGAGAGAACAAGATACCTGTCTCTGATTTGCTCAGGACTGAAGAATAAGAATAGCTTTGACTGACGTAGTCATTGGTGCATCCAATAGAGCCTTCTCTGGGAAGGGGGCCTATAAATCTCTCTTGTGCACTGTCATCTGTGGTACCCGACTCCTCCTGGAAATACAAACACACCCATTTCGTGCACAAGTCAGACAATACATTTTTACTGAAGTACCAATGAGTTTTACTTTTCTCTCACGGCTAAGAAATCAATTTTGCTAGGTACATCACACAATTTTTTCAAAACCGCAGATACACAGTGTAAATTTAGTTCTGCCCTCCAAATTCTCAACCCCTTGACACATTGTTCTTAGCACTGGCAGAAGGAAAGGTCCTTTGGAATACTGCATAACCAAATACAGTATTATAATGCACACAAGCAAGTTTGCAATTTAGCATCTCCTATGTCTGAAGTTTTCTGCACTGAAATACAGAATAAAATTTTTTCCAGACACATAAATTTCAGTCCATTCTTTCAGAATCATCCTTAAATTCTGATCTTGAGCACAAATATTTACACGTGGGGTTTTTTTCCCTTTTTCAGATCATTGAACTCCACAACAAAGGCTAAGCAGGCCAGCATTATGCTGCTACAAAAGCTGAGTAATAAATCTTAGCATATTACTCGTCTATCCAATCCTTGATTTAAGTATATTGCAGCTGTGTGTATCATATATTTGACAAATAGAAAATTTCCAAAAATTCGTTATGGCAAACAGCAGCTTCTAGCAATATTGCCAACTCTCCTTCTATACATATATATATATATATTTTTTTTATATATATATATATATATATATATATATTTATATTTCCATAAAGGTAAATGTGGAAGCAGGTAACTGCTGTTGATGCAGGGCTGCTGTTTCTGAGAATTCTGCCAGAAGGTCCTAAAATTGCTTTCAAACACCCAAAGGAAATGGATTGGATATATGATGAAATATGTATTGTTAAGACTTATCTCGGAATGTGTCAAAGATTAATTAATTATATAACCTTAGAAAATTACTTGCAGCAAACATCACATAAATATTTGACAAGCATGAACAGAGTGACAGCAAATCATTACTAATGGAATTGGTCCCACTAAGGAAAAATGTAAATATAGATGTAAATATAGTCAAAGTCTGTTGAGAAGGTTCCCAGAGAAGCTTATTATGAAATACTCAGCCCAGTTTTATTTCATTTTCTGATCTTACACAAGCACTACAAAGAACACACACCTCTCCCCCAACACTGTGGCTAAGGTAGCTGAGTGAAGATTTTACTCACTGGCATTACATGAGGCTGCTCCCCATCCTTGTCTGTCAAATGCAGAAAGTTCTTCTTCCCTGGCTCAAAACCAGCATCAAGAATGGTTTTGTCACTGTTCTGATCTATTGGAGTCTGCTAAAAAAGAGTAAAACAACAGAAACATCACTTTTTGAAAACAGATCTATATGCAATTAACAGATTCCATTCAAGTACATTGCTTGACGTGGGTGCTGACACAGTAAGACCACATGAAAACAAGTAATTATCCAGTAAACAAAACACACATCATTAGTACTGAAATAACTTGGGAACAGTTTAAGAAACATTACAGTCTAATGCTCAGATGTTGGTTAATCTATCCAGGAGTCAGACACCGGTCTGTAAGTTTCTTATGAATATCACATTACCCAGTGTCCTCTACAGCATGCAGACACTTTTTTCTTTGAAAGAAAAAAACAATTACTTTCAGCAGGCATATACATGACCTGAAATAAACTCATGTCTATTTCTTAACAAATCTTATGAAGTTTTCTAGGTGCATCTAAAGAAATCATATTAACTAAAACCAACACTGATTTACAAAAAAGCATAGTAGTGATATTAATAATTCTTTCTTAATATAACACATTCAAAGAGGTCTAAGAAACATGGGGAGTCACTACACAATATGCTGTTGCTGAGAAGAAAACATTTCTCAAACAAGACCACAGGAAACTGAGATTATTTATCATGGGTATTATTATTAAAAATACATACTGATAACGAAAACTAATATTACATCTGAATGATCATATTAGTTTTTGTTTAATGATTAAACAGATGTATCATTAAACAGCACACTTGGAGACCAAAATCCAGCGGCATCAGTCTGCTGTGGCGTACCCACCACAAAACGTTGCAGGAATTAAATGGGCACTGTGCAATACAGAAAGAGGTTTTCAATACTGAAGACCAAAGTGTTTGCTACCAAGAGGAAACAAAAAGCACTCCTGCCATACCGTGTCAGTGACATTATCTCCATTGCCCCACATCAAATCAAAAGATCCATTCACGTAGCCCACTTTGGAAGCCACGTCTTCAAAGAGCCTTTTGAGTGGGGTGGAAGCTGGCAGGTTCAAGGTAACACGCTCATTCACTGTCTTGGAATTCGTGGTGTCCTGTATTATACACAGCACCCTGGGCTCCTCAGCAGCACTCTCTGCCTGCAATGACAGCACACAACAATTCATGAGGAAAATTAAGAACGTTTTGGAATTTAATTGAAAAATCAAAACACGACCTCACCCATAACATGAAGTATACTTTTAAAACCTAAGGTTCCTAGAACTGGACTTTATTTCTCAAAGTAAGTATGAGAAAATTAAGAACCTTCCAGTTTTGAAAAATATATAAAAACAAGCTCCATTTTTATAGAACAAGAAGGAATTTGTATGGGTGTGGGGACAGAGAAACCGCTCAGGTTCCGCACAGAATTTCAGCCAGCAAGCAGATAGAAGGCTGCTTCAAAATCAGGAACAGACTTCCAAGTCATCACTTCCAGCTCATATTTTGCTTTGACACAATCATAAATCCTGCTGAGGCAGAATATACCTTTTGTGACTTTCAGGAATGCAACCCAGAAAATTTGCAAGCTTCCAAGTAACCTTGGAAGCCGACCACTAAACAAAGTTTCATAATCAAGCCACCAACTTCCTACTAACTCCACTGCGGTCTGAGTTGCAGGAGATATTCTTCTGCCTGAACAAAGTAAGAAAATTAGCATTGACAAATGGCTACTGGACAAGGCAAAAAGAGTTTAAACAGAAACGTCAATGTATCTGAAATCAGAACAATAATGATCTTGAATGAAAGTGGTAATGGAATAATAATAAAATTTTCTGGACCCAAGTAAGCCAAGAAAAATGGCATTTTTCCAACACTGAAAATCCAGCAAAAGATCCAAGCAAAATCAATTAATTATCTTGATTATCCAAAATTGTAGAACAAGGAATAACTGATACTTAAATACACATCTCATATGAAAGGATCAGGTAAGTAAAAGGAATTAGTCCTCCAGGGACTCAGCCTTTTCAAGTTGTAACACACAGAAAGCATTAGTAATGCATTGTCAGATTGCCCAAATTTCAGTCCGTGGCTAAAGGCCACAGTATCTAAAAAGGCAAAAAACCACATGCAGTGTATCACGATTCTCAGGGGATAAGAACAATAAATGGCAATAATTATGTTCATGCTAAAGCTCTCAGCCACATCACAAGCATCTTCTAGAGAACACAGAACTAAAAAGAAGATCTGAACAACTTCAGAACCCCTTGTAATTCTACACAACCAGCCTCACAACACAAATGAGCACCACCAGAGTGCTACAGTCCCTTTTGAGAGCTCTTACATCACCAAACCCTTTGAAAAGGAACATGGACATTCCAGCTGATGCTGCACGCCTTTATTACACAGGATTTCAAGATCTGCTGGCAGTGTTCATACAAGGAGAGAATAAAATGTTAGCTGACTGTGGCATCTATTCCTATCATCGTCATAAAAAGTTGTTAGAGAAAGGCAAATAAAACCACCCTCAACCCAATCTGTATGATGCTAGTTTGCTTTCGACTGTGATTTTTCTTAAGACTTTGGAGTCCAATTTCTTTAGGTTTATCAAATGTAATATCCTGTGTGGAAGCCTTCATTAACTGCATGCTGAAAAAGATTCAAGGCACTATTTGCAGCAAATCTGTAACACTTCACCTTCATACATTTCCTCTTCATGGGAGAATTTTACATTTATCAACTACTTTCCAAGAAGACATGCAAAACTATTTCTGAAACATTAACCACACATTAGGAAGAAAACACAATTTGGAAGTCAAAGTAATTTTGACATATTATATCCTCACTTTCATCTACAGCACCCATAGAGACACACAGGGCTGTACCTAAGTAGACTAAAATTAAATTTCACCAGTGATTACATCTCCTGGGCTCTTTCCCTGAAATTTCCCAGCACAGCATGTTTTTCTGTTGTTTTTATCTTTCTTTTTTTTCCTTTTTTGCTGAAGAAGCTATTTCTCTCTTTCACTGTGTAGCTAGAAAAGAGAAGGTAAAGTTTGTTCAGTGGTCATCTTTCTTGATTTTCTTTTTTTGAGAAGATGAGCAGCAGATAAGACCCAACAGACTTGTAAGATCAGCCTATACTTATATGCAGGTTCCTTTCGCAATGGTAAAGGCTTGCTCTGGGTGGAAGCCTGTCCTCCTCTGCAGAGCGGTGCAGGGAGGTGAAGAGGCATTTGCTACTATTCCTACAGGTTCATCTCGGAAAACAGAAGTTAATTTGGATTTAACCGTCCCCACACTGATTTTGTATTGATCCTATTACTTGATGGGCCACTGCGTATGATCAAATCATGAGCAGTTCTCCACTGGAGATTCAATTCCTCCTGCTGCTGCCCTTACATAACCACCTTCGTAACTCCCCTCCTCCCTGCAGGAGTTACCTATGAAGCCAACTCCTCCCACTCACACTTTCCCTGCTACCTCGGATGGTGAATCAGTTGTGACTTGCATTAGAGTTGCTACTGAAAATAATTAGACACACAGTATCTGAGGGATGGAAATAACACTAAGGGAACAAATTATAGAAGATTACAGAAGATTTGCTGGTTGGGTTGCTGGATGTTGCACGTCACACAAATCCTCTCTTCCTTGTTCACAGATGTAATTCTGACAGACTGAACTGGTTTAACTCAGGGTTAGTATAGCAAAGGGTATTAAGCCGTCATTCATTCACGCTGCCATCGCTTCAAGTCGTTAGTAGTAAATAGATAAAGCAAAAATAACCTCAGCCCAACTCTATTCATGGAGAGCATTCACACATACCAGCTGAACTGGAGACAACAATGCGACACCTTGTTTGGGGCTACTTTACTACAAAAATAGTGTGAAAAGCAATACTGGCCAGTGATAGATCCCTCAACTATTTTGACAGGCTGTTATCAAACCAAGTCCACAACAGAAACACAAAAATTAATTCTAACCATTACATAATCTGATATATTTTGAGATCAAAACAATTCCTTTTTTTTAATGCAGAGAGAGAGCCAAAGCCTCTCACACTCATATAAACTCATATAAACACATACTCCAATTTGTAGCTACCATTAAGATTGAATTTAATTGTACATCCTCTTTGTATTCAAGAACATGCACAAAGAGTTTAATGTCAATAGCTCATGCTCATGTTAAAATAAACAGAAGCTACAGCATCATGCTGTTATTATGTTTCTTGGTTATCATTTTATAAAGTTGATTTCATCTGTCTACCTGTGAAAATTTCTTCTTCATTTCAGCAAAGATACTCTGTCTGCAACTCCAAAACATATCCTATAGTATATGAAAACAAAATTAACAAGTCATAATTTAAAGTTGTAAAATTACTTTTACTTTATATAAAGTCAGCTTTACAGGATAAAAAAATATTATTACTGAGTTTGGAAACACCATTCACAGAATAACTTAAGAAAGAATAGTCCATTTTAATATTTAAATTCTCATAGGAGCAGTGTTACAGTGTCAATTAAGTTGTAATACACAGACTACATTTCATAAAGTAAGAAGTGAATGGGTAAGAAAATGTAAACAACAATTCAAGATATAAATTCATACTAACACTTTCCTTGATTATCTTTAAAACATGCCAGACATAGGAAAATGATCTGCCTCAAATGGTTCAAAGGTAGGATTAGCATATAACCCTGTAATTCAGTTTATTACTATATCTATAAATTATGAAGCTGTCCAGTTTCATATGAAACTGTTCTTTCATGCCTGAATTATTTCCTGTAATGAAGTTTTATTAATATGAGCCCATTTTGAAATATGCAGCTGAAGGTAGCAAAGAGATGAAGTTACTAACTTTATTCCGAACACTCTTACAGAAAGCCTGCCTCGGTACCTCTTGTGTACCATCAAATATTCAACAACAAATACTAACTGCACAAAATTGTTTTCTGACTAAACATCAAATTAACCAGTTTCTGAATCTCAAGTGGTGCACTTTGTATTTTTCCAGAAAGGAAAAACAGGAAGTGAGAATGAAGATGATCCTATCACTGCTCTTTTCCAAATTTCTTGAACTGTGCCCTCAGTAAAGATTATCAAAACAAAACCCACTGACACGATCTTTACTGACGTGCCCTATTTGCCCCTCCAAATGACCTATAAAAATAGCCCAAATTAGACTACTGCATTTAACTTCTCAGCAGGATGACACATAAGGCAAGATTTTTTTCTTCATGTACCGAGAACTGAAGATCCTGTTTGGAAGCTTTAATATGTGAAGACTGTGTCTAGCAGTTTCCTTTACCAGTTTGTAATTTCAGATTTGAGAGATTTCAGATTTAAATCACTCAATTTAAATGTTTTGCTGCTTACTGGTTTTACCTGCTCTCAACTGAAAGTCATGCACATTTTGTTAAAATGACCCAAAGGTTAACAGAGTCCCAGAACCACAAATCTGAAACTGCTGATTTGTAATATTATCATCGTTATCAAATACATTGCCCTGCGTCAAACACTTAATTAAGACTTCCAATTTTCCTCCTAATCAGGGACTCCAAAGAACCTTAACTTTAGCCTGAATTCCTTCTCTAAGAGACAGACAAGCCAAGTCCGGTACACACAGGGGCACGTGTAATTTTGTAGTGTGCTATTTGACACAGTGGAGGGTGGAAGGGGAGGACAGGCTCCAGGTATCAGTGGCACAGAACTATCTACAGGTTGCTTCTTTTACAAAAATGTTCCTGTGCTGGCTTCTCAGCTCTTGTTTTTTCAGTTAAGGACTGCTGGAAGATTTTCAAGAGCTACTTCACTAAACAAATTCCATGTAACAGATCAAACAAATCAGATCTACAAATTATACTGTTTATATGATGTTCAGAAATTTTAGAAGTAACAGAGAGCTTTCAGCTGCTCTGACAAGACAAATCACAAGTCACAGAATCACAAAACCATTTAGGTTGGAAAAGACCTCCAAGATCATCGAGTCCAACCTTTGACTGATGATTACCACATCAAGTAGACCATGGCATTAAGTGCCACGTCCAGTTGTTTCCTGAACACCCCCAGGGATGGGGACTCCACCACCTCCCTGGGCAGCCCCTTCCAATGATTAACAATCCTTTCTGTGAAGAAATTCCTCCCGATACCCAACCTGAACTTCCCCTGTCGCAGTTTCAGGCTGTATCCCCTTGGCCTGTTTCTTGTTTCCTGCAAGAGGAGGCCGATCTCCACCTGGCTACACTCTCCTTTCAGGCAGTTGTGGAGAGGGATAAAGTGACCCCTAAGCCTCCTTTTCTCCAGGCTAAACACCCCCAAGCTCCCTCAGCTGCTCCTCATAGGACATACCCTCTAGACCCTCCCAGATCCATTGCCCTTCTCTGGACACATTCCAGCCCCTCAATGTCCTTCCTAAACTGAGGGGCCAAGAGCTGGACACAGCACTCGAGGTGTGGCCTCACCAGTGCCCAGGACAGGGGAACAGTCACTGCCCTGCTTCTGCTGGCCACACTATTCCTGATCCACACCAGGACATCATGGGCCTCCTTGGTGACTTTCAGCTGCTGTTGATTAGCACCCCCAGGTCCCTTTTCCTGGACAGCTTTCCAGCCACTGGTCCCAAAGCCTGTAGCAACGCATGGGGTTGTTGTGACCCAAGTGCAAGACACAGCACCGGGCCTTGCTGAAATCACATGGGTGTGTCCATCTCTGAAATGCAGCATTCTCTACTTTTCAATTAAAGCATTCACTCCAACACTGAATAAACTTTATAATAACCACTAGGGCAATTCTACATTTTACAAAAAAGCTCCTCTCAGCATGGAAATGTCTTTAAAGTACAATTAAGAGACCAAAGGTCATTCTATAAAGTTGCTTAATTTTACCCTGATAAAAGTTGGAATGCACCAAGCCAATTCTTTATTACACTTCACAAAATCAATAAGCATATTAACTACACAGTTCAAGGATTTCAAATTAAAATACACATTGTACTCACAGGCAAATGCAAAAATACCTGACTGCCTTTTCCTCAGAAGAAATAAGAGCTACTACTCAGGCAGCAAGCACATCTCCCCAGTACTCGGGAGAAGCCCTCAAAGCTCCATGCTGCTGCTCTGCCAAAGTGTGACATAATACACCAGTGTCTTAGGAAAACATATTGCAGACCCTCAATTGCATCAGCACCTAAAAGGCAAATGCAGACTGCTACTTAAGGCTACAATTTACAAAATCATCCTATGATTATTTTAGCACAGAAGTCTTCTCAGGCTAATATTTTGGTCAACAGACATTTGAAATTGTAATTTCAACTGTTAACTGCAATTTTAAAAAACACTGAAAACACTGACACTTTCATCCGAAGTCACTCCATCTTGCTGAGGGTGGGAATCCAGTGGGATGGAGTGCACCTTCAGCAAGTTTGCTGATGACAGTAAGCTGTGAGGTGCTGTCAACACATTGGACGGAAGAGATGCCATCTTGAGGGACACTGACAGCTCATGAGGTGGGGCTGTGTGACCCTGATGAAGTTCAACAAAGCAAAGTGCAAGGTCCTACACCTGAGCTGGGACAATGCCAAACACACCTACAGGCTGGGCAGAGAAGTGATTGAGAGCAGCCCTGAGGAGAAGGACTTGGGGGTGATGGTTGATGAAAAACTTAACATGAGCCAGCAGTGTGAGCTGGCAGCCCAGAAAGCCAAATGTATCCTGGGCTGCATCAAATGGAGTGCGACCAGCAGGTCAGGCGAGGGGATTCTGCTCCTCTGCTCTGCCTTCGTGAGTCCCCACTCCAAGTGCTGAGTACATTTCTGGTGCCCACAGCATAAGGAGGACATGGAACTGTTGGAGCAAGTCCAGAGCAGGGACATGAAGTTGATAAAGGGACTGAGGTACCTGCCCTACAAAGACAGGCTGACAGAGCTGGGGCTGTTCAGCCTGGAGAAGTTGCACAGAGACCTCACAGCAGCAGCATCTGAAGGGCCTACAAGGAAGCCAGTGAGCAACTGCTCATCAGGAGCTGTAGTCATAAGACAAGGAGTAATGGGTTCACACTGAAAGGGGAAATTTAGATTAGATATATGGAAGAAATTCTTTACTGTGAGGGTGCTGAGGCACTGGCACAGGTTGCCCAGGCAAGTTGTGGAATGCCCCATCCCTGGAAGTGTTCACAGGCTGGATGGGGCTCTGAGCAACGTGGCCTCGTGGAAGGTGTCCGTGCCCATGGCAGGGGGGTGGAACTAGATGATCTTTAGGGTCCCTTCCAACCCAAACCACTCTATGGCCCTTTATACTTTTCCATTTCTAGAAAGGTGATGATGTTAAACCTGCATGTAGAAGACTTCTGACTATTAGACCAGACCTACCAAAGACTCTTTACAATACAAACATGCAATCAACACAAGGGTCTGACCTGGGTGGACATCCTAGAGGGCTGTGCTATACAAGCATTTACAACCCATGTACCTTTCTAAAAAATATTTCATCTTTCTTCCATTAAAGATCTGCACCTGCATGTTGCAGTGCATAAGGCATGGTGTTGCACTGAAGCAACTCAAGCTGTATTTCTGCATATACCAACAAAGGCAGCATTGTTATTAGTGCCATCTGCAAGACAGACATTTGCTTTGACCATATAGGTTCTTGTATTTGTTGAAAACAGAGGAACAAAAAAAATAGAGTGTTACTAGATCTGTCACAACAATATTCAAATGTAGAACTGCAGTGGTTTTAACACTGCATTTAGATGTGGCTTGCTATTTTTCTGCCTTGAATCACTGAGTTAATTAAAATTCTATAGCAGCAATTCACTGTTTTAACTCATGCTTAATTTTTAGAAAATTATTTTCAGAGATTGAAAGTGAAACCTAAAGCTAAGGTCAAACTTCATACAGATTCTACCCAATATATCCAAATTCCAATTTTTCTAACAGTTAAAACAGACAGTAAGTAAAAATCACAAGATTCAGGTCAAGAGTTGAACTAATAGATGTGTGAAGTTTGACTGCCAAGTAAAGTTAATGCCCTATTGAGACTCAGAAGGATCACCACTAGAGAAGATTCTACATGTCCACACCCTGTAAATAATTCGCACAAATCACTGCAATACAGAGGAAAGACAAAGAGATCAGTAGCAAGCAGCAATGGCAGATATCAAGCTTATATTCACAGAATTACTTGGATCATTAAGCCTAAAACAACAATTCTCAAACTTAATGTAGCTTAAGACTCACATATGAAGTGCCCACAAGTGACTACCTTCACTTGCCTGTCACTCACTGCTGGGCAAACTTTGGGGTGCACATTCCAGGTCTGTGTAACTGACTGGATGCATGTTTCCAGCAATTACAGGGATAAGTGAAATCTGGGAGCTTCAGTGACACAAAAGTGGTCTGCATCTGTACCTTTTACTTCTAAAGTATAATCACATAGGAACATTCTGACATTAACAACAGTTCAACTACACAGAAGCTTATTTCAACTTTCTCTCTCAGCAATGACGAACTACTGTCAAATCAGCTCCTTGAGAACCCACAACCATAATTTAGGAATTCTTTCACCTATTCCAAGAGGTCCAACCCATTAACCACCACACTGGCTACATGTTGACAGCACCGCTTTCTGCAGAAAACGTGAAGATCAGAGATCTTTCCAATAGACAGCAAATAAAGGGAGATCAGTCAGTGAGAACTGGGATACCATTTCCACCATTTCCCCTCCTTTTACCCTGTGATTTTGAACCATGGACTCCAGAGAGTCCTTACAACCCATGACCCCCTCCTACCCTCACCAGAGCTACTCATGCTCCATGTTTTTTTCCAAGCCCAACAAAGCTCTTTTTAGAGGCCAACTTCCCTGGTACAGCCAGGTGAGCAGGGTCACTCCCCAGGAAGTAAGCACAGGGTGATTACAGGGTGATTCGAAATGAGGGAAGCGTTGAGCAGGCGGTCTCAGACTCACATTTGGCTTTATTTTAGAGGGAAGAAGCAACTTCTTTTTGAAATACAGGCTACTGAACTAATCCTGTCAGAGCACTGAGGTGTTACTCAACACAGGTGCTTTGCTGCAGCCTAGTCTGAGTTAACGAGAGAGCAGTGCACTTAGAATCCTGTTACAAACGCCTGAACCAAAACACACTTACAAAGATGTATTTTATAGCACACTTGTAGCAAATTGAGTACGCTTTTTTTAAACACAGATCCCAGGAGGTCTTAAACAGAGTAATTTTGAGCTGTTAACTTGATATATCTTGTGTTGGAATGTTTCCTGAAGCAAAAAAAATTCTGGACAACTTTTAGACGCAATCATTTAATTTTGAATCTGACCGACTTTAAAGTATCAGATTTGTGAGTACCTCAATAACATACTTTATTATCCTTACCTTTGAATTCTTCATTATGCCTGGGGAGACTTCAGGCAAAATCCAACAATGTTTTGAAGCTAGTCAAACTAAACAGAGGTCTGCTGTCCCTTTACAAGTAAGGAAAAAATTTGCTTCACAATGAGCCTAAAATACCATCAAAATTCAAGAGTATATATCCTGACTCTGATCATTTTCCAAATTATTGAACCTTCGCCCCCTCCCTGCTTTGTTGGGGGGTTTTCAGGAGAGTTAACAGTACCAGCAGAGGAGTAGTAGGAGTATCTTAAATGCATGTATTATATGTAGTAGTGCTTACGTTACTGAACACCAACACCACCTGGACATAACTGCAACTTTCTGTGTATCCTAAGAGACTGAAATGAGACCCTCCATCCTCGGGTAGGGTATGAGTCTGTAAATGGCAGCGCTGCTCACAGGACAAGGGGAGTGACTCCCCCTTCTATTCTGAAAGGCCTAGAAGAGCAAAAAGTGTCACTGCTGTGGCAATGCCATTGCTTCCACCCTCATGCCACTCTCGCTGTGTTTGCCAGCTGCTATTGGTACAGGATAACTGCTGCAGATCCCCAGAGGCAGGTGGGCCATACTGACACCCACAGCCCTGCCCAAGTGAACCCTACAAATGCCTTCCTACGGGGGATGACCCGATTCAGAGAGGAGGTACAAAATCAGTTCTGTAGCAGAACTTTGTGATCTTGTTCCCTTCAGAAAATGGGGTGTATGTTTTTCTCTCTTCTCTGCCTTGTGTAGATTATTATTGTTTTCAAAAGTACCTTCTCAGAAATGCTTCCTTTGTAACAAAATTTTAGTTACAAAGAATTGAAAGTGCCACCTCACTGAACCAGCTGCATGCCAGCTGTCAACTGTCACTCCTGGAAAACGCACAGGGACAAATTATTTTTATAATACATATACACTTCAAAGTCTAATACTTCCAACTTTCTAAAATGTCTAAAAATAACCCTATGCCTCAGAAATAAAGAGTGTGTTATGAGGCTAGTGTTTACCTTTGAGAGTTTGTTTCTACTGTAGTGTATTACTGGGTCATTTGTAAAAAACACTTACAAAAGAATAGGAATGACAAAAAAAGCTGGGATGGGGCCAGAAACAAGTACAAGTCTGGAGGTTGTTCCAAAGACTATAGAAAAAGATACAGTGTGAGGGGACACATGTCTTGGGAGAGCTGAAGTAGAGACCAAAACATCCACTTTTCAGTTTTACAAAAGGTATTTTTCATGTTTTAAAAGACTTTAAATATGTCTTACTAAGGACATCCTGAAGAACCAGTCTTCTTACACTTATCTCCTTATGGTCTTTTAAATTTGGTAAATTAAGGTGATTCAAGAATAATTACTTCCCTTAAAAAAAGTCAAACAAAGCAGCTGTCAATAACAAAAGAGTGCAAATATTTCCTGGTTATGCCTGCAGATCACACAAGAACTCTACCAAAGTTTTCTTAAGGGGTAACAAAGAATAGTTTAAAAATCTATAGTTTTCTCTTAACCACTGGATATTTTGAGTATTTCACTCTCTTATTCTCAAAGGTTATAATTTCAGCCGATCCTATTTCCTTTCCTCCTCTGACCCAAAGTTGTTGAACTTGCGGAAGGTTTTGTAAATGCACTAATTTTGAGAATTAAATGTCAATGAAGTTCTCTACATTCATTACAGTATAACCTTTACATTCAGATCTGAAACAGCCTCATCTTTATACAGCTTCCTCTGCTTGTAATTTCTCTCTACCTTCCTAATCAGCATGCTCCTTGTTTTTCCCTCAAAAAAAAACCCAAAAAAGCTGAGAAAGGGGGATATGAGAACACCATGAGATACTTACTACACTTTCATATATTAATCGATACTTGCAACATTTGTTTCCTATGGAGAATCACAGAAGCAGTGGATGGACTTGCCCTCCATTTCTTCAAGCATGAATTTTATGGAAACATTTTCCTATGCTGCCCCTATTCTAAAGAACTTTCTGCTGGATTGAATTACAAATGCAACATTAGCATAAAAGCAAATTAAAGAGTCCAAGCAAAACCAGTACTCAGAAGAGTTTTCTCTTCATGGACAATTTTGAAATGAAGCTTTGCTTCCCTACAAAATCACCAACAGACATGTATGCTAAAAAATTAAAATCTTGCACAGTTTAGACATTAAAACATGACTACAGGCGTAGTTTTTAATTCTTTAACAACTTTCTAATTTTAAGCTGTCCAGCTGCTGCTGGGGAAGGAAAAATAGAAGCTGAATAGCGAGGTGTGTTAGCAGGGATTCTTTGTGCAGCTCTCTAGCAATTCTGCACAGAATGAAGGGTACAGTTCAGAATGGAAGCACCTGGGCATAAACTCTGCCTGCTGGCACAAAGGGCTCCGGGGAGAACACGGAACTCTGGAGCAATGTCTCCACAGAAGGAATAAGGATGACAATGCGTATATGAGAAAGGACCTAGACAATTTTTCCATACATAAACTGATGAAGGTATTTTATTTATAAACACCAGGTACTACTTAAGAGTTCCTGCATCTGCTATTTTTTCTTTTCCTTCACTGTTACTGGTCTCAACCCAATCCCTACACAAATCAGGGAGCGTGGCTGCCTTCCATTCCTTTAGTTCCTGTAGTATGCTGTCAAACATCTTCAGAAAATGCTATTTACATGTTCAGACATTATTTACTGTGAAAACTTTCACACTACATCAAATATATTTCTCATACAGCTTCAAAACTAGAGCATTCACCAGTCCTCAGGAATTCACGCACACTTGCTCATGTTACTGAGGCAGCTTTCATCACATGTGCTCACCGAGAAGCTACACCTGAACTGCAGCAGGATAACCAGCTCTAAGCTATTCACAGAAATACCAATCTAAAAATAATCTGTTGCCATTTTTCAGAAGCACCTAAAGCATCCTTGTGATCACAATTTCAACAATTATATTGAATCAAGTGATCTGTACCAATTTCACCCCTTAGTATTTTTAGAACATGAACAACATCCTTTTTAGAAATTATTTCATCTGCCAATGCTGTGCAAGAGCATTTGCTCACTGCAAGCTGACTACATGCCAAACATTGCAAAAACCAAAGAAAATAAAAAACCTGGCATTTCATAGTGCCTGAAACTGTGGTCAAGTTCATTGTTATTTTATCAGAACTTCACAAAAAAATTCTATGCCTTACAAGTATTCACAGTTATCAGTTTTTTAGTAACTAGTGGCAATTGTTTTGAGAATACTTCATTCAAGACAAGAAAAACAACAAAATGCTAAATAGGCAGCTCACCCGAAGGTACACCACATTAAATCTGAAAAGGCAAAGTGTAAAATAGCAGCTTTAAGAGTTCACAAAGGAATTAAAAACTTTTTCAAACTGAATAGAAAGGCTGAATATGTACAAGTAACTCAATCACTCCATTTTCTACAGACATAACTTTCACCCTTATTTTCTTACACAAAACCCAACGTATTTTCAAACACAACCAAAAGAGTGAAGCTGTGACTGGATATATGAACATTTGTACATAATACAGTGTATTACAGTACCAATTGTAATGTACGGGGGGGAAAGGTTTAAAATAATACTCTGCCTCACTCCCATTTAATTCTGACAAAACTAAAACATGTAATTCAAAGGTAACACAAATTCAAGGTACTGGTTTATTTCAGTAAATCACCACAAATTTTAATGTTATATTGATATCAATACATTCTATCAGCAAAAAGAGGCTGCACAATAACAATTTTCATCAGTATTTGTGTGTTTGTACAACTAACATTTTAAAACTATGATACAAGGCTGCATTGATTATAATCACAAGTTCTAAAAAGAACAGAAAATAGCATTTGTAGACTTTATTTCATAATGGCAACAAACAAAGCACTGGAAACATTTTTGTTGTATACTGATACTCTGAGCTCAAAAGAGTGCAGAATGTAACACTGACAAATATCTGTATTTAAAAATATTTTCCGCCTCCCAGTAACTGCTTCACAGTTTAGGAAAAAGTTCATTATGAGTCTAAGAAAGAGTGTGGAGCTGCACAAAAAAAAAAAAATTAAGGATTATACTTTTACTACTGATGCTTTCGATTCTGAAATTTTAATCACCAGTGACGCACAAAACAGTAGAGAAAATGGCATTTATTGTTTGTGGTGATGCTCAGAATGTATTACTGCAGGAAAAAACCCCCAGTATTTCGTTATTTAGTTGTCAGATTATTCTACTGAGTAGTAACTTCAGCCAGCAGCATTTACAGTCTGAGGCTCCAGTACCAAGTACTGCCATGAGGCAGCTGGTACCTCTTGGGCAAAAACATTTCATCAGATGGTCTGGAGGTGCTGATAGTTCATTATCCTGATCACCTTTCTATGCTGCAGATTAAATACCAAGACAATAACAAGGGAAAGTAAATGGTGACTGGAAAGCCCAGTGGCTAGGAAAAAGCAGGGAAAGCTCTTGAATTCTACTCCTAAGCCTTATTCACCAAACTCAATAACTACATGAACATCATTCAGAGAGTGTCTGTTTGCGAGCAACAAATTACTTGGTGGAACCATGTGGATTTTCTGTTTGTTTCCTATATTTGATTTCCAAAATACCTCCTCAGTCAATGAATTAGTCAGTTTCTCTAGTTGTCATAATCATACCTTTATGTTTTCTAATGGAGCACACGAGAAGGAAAGCAGGAAAAACTGATAAATTATGCAAGCTGTAACCACTTGTAGAGAACCTTTTAATACATGGGAATGAAAAAACAAGGATGTCATCAGCATTGAAAAGAAGAGCATCCCTTTACTTAACAGAATTGCAAAATATCTTAATCAGATTCCTGCTCTTCTAATGAGGAAGTCAGAATGATATCCATCAAGAGACACATTTGATTTGTTCAGTGCAGAAGATTAAAATGGATTCATTACTGTAGGGATGAAAAGACTCACATTAGTGAGCTGAGAAGGAACTCACACCACCTTGCTTGATTTAATGGCAGCCAGTACAAAGTATACATTTATATATATATTTATTCTGACAGGTGTATTTTGGATAGCTCATGCTGAAACATGTTGAAAAAGGATCTGCACAGCATTTATTTAATCAGTACCACAAACACTTCAAAAACCTCATAGCAGAACATACTTCTCATATTCTGACCAATACTCACTAAGTTCTGATACATCTTGATTTTCAAGGTAAGTCTTTGTAAAGTTCACTTATATTACCAGTAAACACACACCAGCATCTCCCTCATCAACTGTGTTGATAAGAATATTTTATTATTTTCTATTTGAGGTAGATTTTCCCAAAGTAAGTTTTAAGTCAACTTTCCCTGTAAGAAAAACTGAAAGCCATAGAAATGTTTTCCCTTCTGATAGCATCCTTTTCTTTTAATTTCCATAATTATCTCACTCATACTATTCACCCTCCTTTCCCAGGGTTACTGCTTTACTAGACTAATGAGGTAAAAAACTACACCTATTAATACAGCAATTTTTAAAGAATATGCTCAAATTTTGCTACCAGGGTGCAGCACTGAACTGTATTTTACTCAATGCTTTCTGTTTATAGGATATAAAAGAAAACTAAATTGAATCTTCATCTTTTAGGTGAAGAAAGCAAAGTAATTGAGGACTGGAAGGAAAAGGAACAGGAAGCAGTTCACACTGAACCCCAGATCCAGTGAACAGGGATTCTCACTGCCCCCCCAGAAGGAATTATTGGTTACACTCTTACAGGAACAGTTGGCAAAACATCAGGCAGCAGTGGGGTTGCAAGAATGAACTTAGTAAATGCCTGAATAGCCCAGGCAAAAATCTTAACGTAAAAAGAAATCCCAACACTGGTTTATTAGAAACTGCTTTAATACATCTCTTCCAAAGGAAAAAGAACTTCATCCCAAAGTTATGAGCAAGAGAAAATAACAAGGCACTGATTACCTGGACTTCAGAGATGCAGCTGAAGCTATGCAATGAACAAAAGAAAACTTTTCATAAGAGACTAATAAAAGATATTTGAAGTGCAGCAGTGAAACTTTGTATCCACTTTGTATCCATGAAAACATGATTTTATGCCTTACAAAAGCTAACCAAAAAAATCCAAGCAATTCTACTTTGAAAATAGCAATCTGAGCTCCTGTTAGCATATACAAAAATATGGATACAAACACAAACAGAAGACTCATAATCAACTTAATACCCATCTTTCCACTCCAGCACACACAGGCTGGTAGTGTTATAGACACCTCCTACCACTTATCTACCAAGGCATCACGTAACTTGGTAGACAAGAACCAAAATCCTTTTCCCATCCACTCCTTTGGATGATTAGTCATTCCCTAAACCAGCCTAAAGCAAACAACATCACATTTCTTCTTGTTCTTTCACACTGGAGTGCCAAGGAAAATCTGGTTGCATACCCATCTTTAGCAGATACTCGTTCACAGCCCAGCTTAAATCTTTGAAGCAGCACTAGACAGTGAGCTGTACAAGTGACACCACCCAGCCCACCAGAAAGGGACAAAACCCGTGAACTGTGATCCTTTATCCATCCCTAAAGGGCAAAGCTGAAACTCCAAACCATCTGCTTTGCCTCCAATTGCTGTTAGGGGCATAATAGGAATATTTAGGAGCAGGCTGTTGAGAACTCAGAGACCTGGAGAATTCTGTTTACCCATAACTCAGTGTTCTCTGCAATGGGACTATTAATGAATCTCAGAAGGACTTAATGGGAATGCTGCAGTGTAACATTCGTTAAAACTCCCTATCATTAAAATAAAAATGAGGATATACTGAAAAACACAGGAAAAGTTGAAGATAAACTTCTCTTGTAACATATATACATAGATACAACCAGATGGGCTTAATAGAAATAGTTAACCTGTTTTCTTTCTCAATTTGATTTCATTAATATTCTGTTCAGTTTCATTGACTTTAAAGATGCACAGAGACACAATAAAGAACTTGAAAAAACTTGCTGAGAAAAAGCAACTCCTGCTAGCATTATCAACGTACAAAGTTTATAGATTTCACACTGTTTGTTTAAGATACGGACATCTATAATCACATATATTCATCTTCCTTTCCCCATACTTCCCCCCTTACAGATAAAAGTGCATTCAAAATCCTCGTCCAATGAGTCAGTTAAAAATACACATCTGAATCATAAGTATATTCTGAATACAACTCTAAAGCCAAGGGGGATACTATTAATACATATAACTAAAGACACAGCCTTGGCTAGCTGCTTTTATTAACCATGTTGTCTATTCCACTTAACTACAGCTACTGCCACAATGTTTCTCCTGCCACTCTCCCTTATCTATATGTTTCTTTAGTTTTAAAATGAAATATTTAAGTATATCAGCTACTCTATCTTCTGTCCCTGGCTTTATATTTTTGAAGATTTTGGTTCAAAGCTAATATTCAAACATACTAGCTACTACACTCCGTCACTTTTTTAAAGTTTCTGGAGATTTCACTTTCCTGTAAAAAGACTAAATGTAGTCCTTTAAACCTTAGTATTTTAAGAACGGAAAGAAGAGGTAAAAGTTACCTTTGTCCTACATATACCCTGTGCTTACATGTACAACTGCCTGCACAAAAATTTGTTTCTAATATTCAGTGCTATTATTTGCTTCCAAGATCTACTCAAGAATACCATTTAAGGATCAGCACCTCATTTTGCTAAGCTCCACAAAAATGAAGCCCTTGCCTGACAAAGCTTCCTGTAAGAACACGCGACGGAACAGGTAAACGTAACAAACACTGACGTCTGACGAAAAACAACGGGAAAGGTTTGAGCAATTTATCAGAACAAAACTGTCAGAAAAGTTGGCAAAATGCGCAAGTGTACCTGCTCAGGAAACAAAGCTTCGGCTGATACTACTCTACCAGTAGCTGTTTCCAAACATTTCATGCCATCACTCGAACTCCTTCCCCTGCACAGTATCGCTCCAACTTGACACGTGTCATTCGCCTATCGCTGCAGGACAGAGGCTTCGCCTTCCTCTTTCACTCGGGCACTTATCTCTAGCCTATGGCCAAAAACAAGCCTTCCCCCTTCTCCCTACAGCAGGGGAGAGATGAGGGGCCCAGAATAAAGGAAACAACCCGCTGCTCAACCCGTTCCCTCCGGCACCCACCGCGGGCACTGCCGCCCGTTCTGCAGCGCTCCGAGAGGAGCGGAGCCGCCCCGCACCCGGGCCCGGCCGCTGCCCCTCGGCCGACACCCGCCTGGCCGCCGGGGCAGGCTCCCTGCTCTGCCCCTGGGCGCGAGGCCCTCGCCCGCAGCCCCCGCTGGCCGGCAGGAGCGGCCGCGCTGCCTCCAGCCCCGTGACACCGGAGCGGCCCGGCCCGGCC
>VWZT01010212.1:0-16568 GCA_013397055.1 Pachycephala philippinensis
AAACTGTGTGTGAGTATCCGAACTCTCCAGTTTCTCATTAAAATAAGATGAGCCCGGCGATTCGTAGATTGTGCTTTTCACATCACCTTTCACTGCTCACAGATACCAATATTTTGTATGTGTTGCTTGGCGTTTCTTCCACGTGAATGTGAGCACAAAAACCTGCGGGGGAAGGGGGGAGGGCGGGGTGTGAAAGAGGTGGGGGAAAGAGGGGGAAGACAACAGGAAAATGGTTAAAAAGTTATTCGGGAAAAGCACTTTACTGAAAACAACCTTCCAACAGACGAGAAGTCTGTGTAGAGGTATCAGAAGTCAGAGATCACAAGTCAGAGAGCGACGTGCTGGGCTGATGATTCCCGGCTGGTTTGTGAGTGATTGCTGCCGTACCCTGTNGGGAAAGAAACCTCTTACAGGTAAATTGCCTGCTATGGAGGCACTGCCCGCAGCTCACGGGCGAAGAGCCGGCGTTCGGGTGCGAGAAGAGGCACAGGCTCCGAACACGATCCCGCTGAAGGCAGTTGTAGTTTTGCCAGTTTCAATGTGTGCTGGATCGCACCTGCTTCCTGGGTTTTATCCCCTCATGCCGGCGCACCTACAGTGGCCTGAGACGCCAGGTCGCAGTCCCCGCCCCTGGGGAAGGATATCCTGTGACAGGCTGACCCTTCTTAGTGCCACAGAAATTTGCTAGGAAAAGCAAACCTGTCTGGCCCTGAGTGCCATCTGTCCAAAGTTTTCCCCATACACACTCGTGGGGTCTGTCCCACCACTTGAAATTCCCCTAGAACTGTTGAATTTCCAGTTGCTCCCTCTCCTCTAGGAGGGTTTGCACCTTAATTTCAAAAATTATAGAATTCCCATCGCCTAAAAAATACTACTAACAATATTAGACTAATGAGACACATACCGGTATCATGGTTTGTGAATCAGTCTGGAAGGGGAATTGCCTCTAAAGTATTGCAACCAGATAAACTGAGCCAAAAGAAATCATTTAAAAAAAACCCAAACAAATAAAGAAACAAACAAACAAACAAAAGACAAAGAAAAAAGAAAAAGTGCTTCACATTTTCTTTACTCTGTTGTTTTCCATGTTAGGCAGGGATCCAATTTGATATTTCCACTGCTAAAACCAAGTCGCTTATAAAAAAAGCAGTCTGCCAAATAAATCATAAATAGCATTAGTTGTTTAGTAGTTCTGTATGTATTTAAATATATTGCAATGTTCTTGATGTAACTGCTATGTAGGACTCCAAAGCACATCTTAAGGAATCTGAGTTTTCCCCTTACAACAGTCAAAGTGGTCAGAGGGATGGAGAATCTGGAACAGGGGAAGAGGTAATCCTCCTGGGAATTATTCAAAGGATTCTGGTCAGTTTTAAGATTCTGAATGACCCTCTAAATTTCTTTGCGGGAAAACTTTATTTGGTGTGAGAAGGCCTGTCAGGGTGCCGCGGCGAGGTGTAAGCAGGAGGCTCCCGCCGCCTTCGTCCCCGGGCAGTCGGGGCAGGTGTCGCGACAACAGAGGCAGGTTGCCCGGTGCAGCGGGCTGTCGCGACGGGAGGAAGCCTCTGGTCGGAGGCTGAGGGCCGGGCCCTTGCCCATCGCCCGGGGGGACACTCTGGGACGGCGGGGTACATGGGGATTTGTGGGGTACCCCGCGAATTGCGGGGTGCCTGGCAATTTGCACACATGGGCGCTGTGTGCAGCAGGTCTTCCCCACCACAGAGCTTTGGGGAGTGGGGAGTTTAGGCCATGGGTCACTCGCCCAGATGACCTAGTGTGACTCCCAACACAGTGGCCTACACTTTGTAAGAACTAAAGATGGTGATATTTTCTGTAGCTTGTACAGTAAAAATTTTAGGGGGTTAGAACCTGATAATTTCAGATTATCAGAGGGGGAGGGAAATTAACTATTCAAGTAGTATTTTCTAAATCATTCATACATCTATTTTTCCTTATTCTTATGTACTTCATTTCTAAACATAGCCTTTGCCAGGTTACACAAATTTTGTACCAACAACCGACAATTCAAATACATAAATAAACCCAATCCCTGTGCTGCTTAAAACCAGATGATAGTACAAAATGTAGAGAAATGAAATAGTACCATTTCCTCCAAGGTGAGAAGCAGGTGTAAACTGGTGAAGGGTAAGATTTTTCACTTGCAAATAAAATAGGGAAACAGCCTTGTGCCGACTACTGGATTTTGTCTGTCTGCTATACCAGTACACCTCATGCAGAAACAGCTTGTCTTCAGATTAGAGTGCACATGTGTTCTGCACAGAAAAGGCAGCTGAGTCTTTACTAGGTGGGTACAGGGTGGGTGTTTGTAAGCAGAGGAAACAGATGCAAGGAGGACAAGCAAGCTTAATCTTCATACCGTCAGACTGCCAAAGGTAGAGAAGTAAAATTTAGTACTAGAAGAATGGGGGCCTAAGAAAAGGCATTCATCCCATTCCAGTGTGCTTCTGGTTTACTGTGGCTAGCTAATATAGCGATTGTTATTTCTACCTGTGGGAAACTATTCCTAACTTAAGCACTGCTTTGTGTATTTTAAGTCCATAGGGCATGCAAATCAAGAAAGCAAAGCAAATGTAGTAAGAGTCTTAGAATTAATGTGGCTTATGGTCTAAATATGATAGCAGTGTTTCAGTGGATATGTTCTGATCTCAGTGATACCTGCTACGCTATAACAACCAGAGTTATAACTGAAATTCTGGACTCCATTGATCCAATTCTGAAGTCTTTCTCACAAAAATTGATACAGCAAATCTGCTTGGAATTTCGCTGCTGCTGCTTGTGGTATCAGATTTTTCTCTTTATTGTAAGACTTCATTTTAAATCATTATTCTTCAAGTCTGTATTAAGATATAGTCATCCCTGTAAGTGCTGGAAATATGTAATAGTTTCGGTTTTGAAAAGTAAAATTTCACCTTGGCTTCTGGAGTTTTGCTGAATATATGGTTAGATGAACCATCTTTAGTTAGACAAACCAGGCTTAATTTTAGATATCTAATGATAAAGACAAAAAATTACAGCCTATAGGCCTATATTCTGGACATATATAAGTATGTAACTCGTTTGTTTAAAGAATCCGTGATCCCGCCTCTTTGCTTATGCAGTGTGGTCACTGGCACAGCCTATGAAGAAAAGCCTAATAGTTAGAGTACTCAGAACCTTGGAAGGAAACAAGTTCAAGATTACTTCAACTCAAAAGGATGCAAATTCACATCTGTGTACAAAAAAAAAGGTCAGCTGCAAAATGACACGTGGAGAAAGTTACGCTATACAGCAACAAGCAATGTAAGGCTCATGAAGTGTCATGGGGCTTGGATGACACTTCTATCCAAGCCCTATCCAAGACATAGGGCTTGGATGCTTCTCTACAAAGGCAGAGTCCACATGCCATTGGAGAAAATATACTATGGACGGAAAGAGGGAAGGAGGGATAGGAATAAACGGCAATTTTTCAAATCAGAGTGCCAAAGGGACGGGTCTTGGGTGTCCCAGGAAGTCATAACTGTGGTATGCAAAAGGTGAGTTACAGTCAGGAAAGTGACAAATGTTTGCTAATATCAAGTCATTCAGATTAACAGAAAAGAATGGCCAAGAAACTGGGAGTTGCTGAAAGACAAACACACTGAGTTACATGATAATAAAACGGAAAGTGAAATGCATTATTGACATATGCAAACTGCTATGCATAGGGAAAATAATTCTGGTTTGATATACATAACAATAGGTCATAAACTTTGGATTCTTAGGAAGTTATGGTAGATAGCACTAAGAAAATGTTGGTTTATTAGTCATTAGCTGTGAAAAAAGAAAAATGATTGGAAAAAGAACAGAGAACATAATAGAGAATATCATGTTCCTCTTTAAAGCCAAAGGAAACAGGAATGCACCAGGGAGACCTGCAAGTTCCTCATATCTGAAATATACCTGAGATACATTAAAATTGTCAGCATATAGAGAGAATCAGATGCAATAATCAAAGGTACATCTTCTGTACAAGTAGCGATTTAATAGTCTAAGACTCTTCAGCATGGAAAGCAAGGATATAAAGAGATATATGACACAAATTTACAAAATTGTGAGAGACCTGGAGAAGGAGGCTGAGGCACACTTGCTCATTCTTTCTCGTAATACCAGAAGTGGGAGTTTTCAGAAGGGTTCAAAGCAAACAGAAGGATGGGATACTTCACACAGCACACTACTGAATTAATTATTGAAGGATGTTCAGGATGTTAAGATTTTACATGCCTTTTAAGAACAAGTGGAAAATTCACGTAAGATAACTGAGAATTGAATCCACAAAAACTCGCTATCCCTTGCTCAGATTTGATATGCTAATAATGTATTTCAGAAAGTATTGTGACATAATTTTCCTGTCCTATTCTTTCTAGAGCATCCATTATTTGTTGGAGACAGGACGCTGGGATAGATGAACATTTGGGGTCACTTATGACAATTGTTCTTAATCAGAGAGGGGATCAGGATTTGTGACTTCCATTTGTAGCTAACAGTTCTGAATGAAAGCAATTCTTTAATTTTATTTCAGCGTACAATATATGAAAGTAGACTGGAGGTATGCAGAGATGCATTTGCAAAGAATTCAAACTCCAAAGCCTAACTGCCTGTGTTCTATATGAAAAGTATTTTAAACAGTTCAAGAAAGTACAAATTCCTCATTTCAAGGACAGTGCTGCATTGATTGGAATAATTGGCTTATTTTCTGGTGAAATCAATTTAAACAATTAAAAAGTTTCTGCATGAGAGAGTAAGCCCCTTTTCTATATTATGCCATAATTGACACAATAGGCTGCTTATAGGTACAGATTTAAATGATCTCTAAGATGGAGAAGCAACTCAGACATCTGTGTCTTGGTACTATAATAGTGGCAAGTCTATGCCGTGCATGCCTGAAGCATCCATGGTGTTCTAGGCATTGGCAGAAGCATCAATGTATTACTTTTATCTAGTTACAGGACCAGTGAAAAGAAACAGCTTTTTGAAGGAGGAAATAAACAAGTTCTGACCATGGAAAAAACAACTCTAGTGCTGAGTTTCACAGAGTATGAAAAGATACATTTTACTGCATTTGACATCCAGAATATGCCATGGTATCTTGTAGTATTTCTCTAGACTTCACATGGATGTTTAATCAACACTGGGATTAGTAATTTCCAATGAGATACAAGAATCTGTTTTTAAGGCAAAAGACCTGGGAGAAAGCTGTAAGTTCACACCGCATGAACTGTTTTTATTATGTATTGCTTATTAAAATAATTATAGAACAATAGATATTAATGGCACGATGGCCAGTGATACCCCAAATTTTTAGGCCAGTATCATCTTAAAGCAGTAATTCGGAAAAGTAAAAGCAACTTGGTATTTCTTATCAGCTAATCATGCACCTTACTGTCAAAAGGGAGGCTTTTGGTAGAACACCAGTGAATAAATTATTAGGCAAAGAGGTCTTTGCTAATTTTTATTATCAGTCTTCAATTTAACAAAAAATAGGCTTTTAACTCTGTGTACTGTACAACAAACTCCCAGCGTGGATCAGGTCTTTCTTTGAGGATGGTCTAAATAATCTGAAGTTCAATCAATTTTTAATTCCAGATAGAAGTGCATAGAGAAAGAAGGAAAATGTATTTTCATGTATTGCTTGCACCATTGAACTGCTACTGGAAAATGATAATTTGCTGAAAAAATGTAAGACAAACTTCTCAGTGTAATTGTAGTAGCCATTTGTGTTTTATGAAATTGTTGTTTTATGTGGGATGTGGGATGTGTGATTTGGATTTATCCTCTCCTAAGTCTTGAAATTAGGGTGTTTTTAATCCCTATGTTGTCTTTTGACTGTGGTCGGTATGAATTTGTATCATAACGGATTAGTAAATATGCAAATTATTGTGATACTTCATATGCTTAATAAAATATATAATTGAAACTGGTAGGTGGTCATGACTTTTTTGACTGATTATTACTGACTGATTTTTAAAAGCTTTCCTGGTATACATAGAAAAAAATGCAATGCAATTTGCTGCATTGCTAACTAATTATTACTGTTCACAATTTTTAAAGTTTAATGGGTCTATTGGTGTAAGACCTACAAAGAGAATCAATTATTGCTTCCTCAAGTATTTGTAATAGAGATTAAGAAAAAAAACATAAAAGGATGAGTATGATATATCTCCGAAGCAGAGTTACACCAATTACGCCAGTAAAGCAGGTAACAAGTGAATTGAGATCCTTACTAAGCCTCTGCTATCTTTACATTATCGCTGTTTATAAGCCTTCTTAAAAATGGGAAATGCCCCAATTTATTTACCAACTTTCAGCTTTGTTGAAAACAAACAAACAAACATGTTGAAAACATAGTCTTAAATTTGGAGTCAAAGTGCATATTGCTGCAGATTTTACATTTCAGTATATTCACTGCTTTGTAAAGGCGTCTCTGTGTCACCAGCATATTTCATCTGCAAATCTCCAGACAAAAGAAAATATGTGCACAAACATCAGTGTATTAGGCTGAGGAATTCTAAAGGAAAGAATAACAAATATAAGCATAAAATGGTGTTAATATAACATGCAGGCATTGAATGCAAGCTCCCATGAAACAACTCAATGCCTTTCTCTGGTAACCAATTTTTAGTGAAAATACAGGTAGTGCAAAAATCTGAATATTGAACAGAGCTTCAGTAAAGAGATTGGTATGATGGTGCCTGGCAAATCATCAGTGTAAGTTGAGGAGGACCAGAACCTTGCACAAAGGCTGAAACAGTATGAAATTAAGTAACATAAATTTATGCATCTTAGGTCTTGTAACAAAGGTATCTGAGGAGACTTGCCAGATACTCAACTCAGAAGCAACTCAGAAGATTCCCTTTACTAACAAATAAGCAGAAAACTCATTGAATATGCAGGAATATGAATGAGGGCCAAGAAAAAAATTGGAAGTTTTTATGGACTCGTAATAGCTTTAGCATACATACAGTGCTCTTAGTGTCACTTCCATTTTCTTCCTGACTTGCACAGTACTTTTCAAATTTACTACTCTATTTATTTACTACTCTGAGTTTTGTTAATTTCTTACTGTGAGCCCAGCTCCATGGTACCCACCTGTGTTCTCTGAGTTTGACAATTAATTTCTCCTAATTTCTCCTGGAATATGAAATTCCCTATTTCTTGTGATATGGATGATTTTATGCCATTTTTTTCAGTTGCTGAAGCTCTGCAATTTTTTCAGGGCAAAATTTTTTTATAGGGAAGTTAAGTCTGCTGTCAATAGATTCAATTTTCCTAATATGCCAGAGAAGCATCACAAACACACATTTCTCCCAGGCAGGAATCAGAAAACTGTTGAATTCAACCACATTCCTCTGATTAGCTGAAAATTAAAATTGGCTTCCTATTTAGACAGCCATGGAAAAGAGTGGGACCACACTAGTGGCAGTGATTCATTGTCATCAGAGAGATATCTTGTGTGTCTCAGCAGTTTTCTGCTACTCCCAAAAGTGGTGAGTGAGGATTTTTTAAAATTCATGGCAGGAGAAGGCAGAAAGGTGTTTGTCACTACTGGCTGTTAAGGGTGTTGTATCTTTCTTACACTAACATTTTTGCAAAGACGGTAGCTGCAAGGCTCTACCAAGGTTTCACTCTCTCCTCCTGGGGGAAATTGCCTCTTTGAAACAACAACCTGAACTTTTTCATTCTGATGTCAACAATCCCTGCCTTGGGATTTTTGTGTGCTTTTTTAATTCAGAGCATTATAGGATCATTTACTGTTGCACAATTAATTTAAGAAAAATAAAATCTTTGGCACTTTTGTGTCACTTAAGAAGGAAGTATTCAAGTCAAGAAATCTATACCAGCACAGGCTGAAGTAAATCAATGCAGTCATACAGGTGAGAACATCTTAATTGCCCATAATTTTTTTTTTATTTGTCACTGTTACCAAAAATACTACAAGGTCAGTAAAGAGAATTTTCTTTAAATGGATCTCCTTTTCCTTTACTTACATTTTTTTTCCCCAACAATGTTGTCACAAGAAAACCACCAGATATGAAATGCCAAAAACTACTCTGAGAATCTAAGGCAAGAATGTTGGACATTTATGTCAGAAGTTCCAAAGATTGACAATGCTTCATGAAATGTAATACTTCAATCTCAAAATTTTGGAAGGTCATTTTGGAATAATACTTAGAGATGACATGTCAAAGGAATTAGAATTGGGCATGAATTGGCTAATTAGTGGAGAAAGTTTCACAAATGTGCAGACACAAATTCTGGTCTCTCAAAGGATGAAAGATGTGTTCAGTGACTTTTACTCCATCAAAATTAACAATGGCACATTGAGGAGGACTTACAAAATTTATCTTTGTTTCTGCTGCTGAAGGTGTTTTAATTTTTCATGTTTCTTTGATTTTAAAATTTGTCATCAAATATTTAATAAGGATACTGACATCCAGGTGATAATTCTCCCAGCAGCCACAGAAGACTATGAGAAAGGGTTGATTCATGCAGCTTCCATTCACATCTTTGGTGGATATAATGGAAGGGAAGGATTCAATTACTTTGACCCAATATAGCCAAGACATTCAGAGACTTCTCTATGGTACCAAAACTTGTTAATACTGTTGTTATGTGTACAGGAACTCTCCTTTCTAGCCTACCAGGCCAAATGATGAAAGCAGTGCCGTACCTTAGGGAAAAGCTCCATCATAACAAAAGAACAGGTAAACAAAAAAAACCCCAAACCAAAACAAAACAAAAAAATCAAGCTGTAACATTTTAATTTCTTGGGAACCTGCAAGTCAGATGAGAAGTGAAGTACATTTTTTTCAGACTAGACACTCAGAGCATGAGAAGGTGCAGTCAAGATTGACTTAGATTTCTTTTTATGCTAGATAGAGTTGTAGAATATAAAAAGGCACTACTTCCATATTTTACAGACAGAGAACATAAAGAAAACCTGGCTTTACTTAGATAGCTGGTAGCAGAGACAGAGACTGTATCTAAACCTCACAAATATTGGTTCAAGCCCCACCTGCAAGATCCTCTTGCCTTTCATGGGAGCAGCCTTTAATTTTGATACTTTTCTCCTAATTCAATTCCCAGAAATGGATAGATGGAAACAACTAAAGGTTTATGAAATACATCACTGTATTCATAAACTCTGGTGTAGTTGCTGGTACCTGTCCTACTTGGAAGGAAGCAATGATAAATACCCACTTGCACTCTCATGAAAATAAGCTTTGGGTACCAGCACTGCCTCACAGTCTGAATTTAGGCAGATTTCCTCTTTCCTTTGAGTCTTATCTGAGCCAAATATTTTAATTTTATTACTGAGCTAAGCTAGCTAATCAGGTCTTCTCATCCCTTTGAGCTCTGTGGTTTCTAATTAGCATTATCCCTTTTCCAACTGCTATGGAGCTTTGGCTCCTTGGAAGAACTGCCTCATTCTGCCTTGAGGTCCTGATGCTTGCAGATGGCAGTGCCCAGCCCCAAATACGGATATATGGATAGATGTCAGATTTTTGTTGCTTTGAACCTAACACATTTAGGCAGCAGCTTTCAGCTCTAGAATGGACACTACCCAGTTCTTCTTGATCAGGCAACTATTTATTCTCCATTTTTCCGCTTACCAAATGTTTCTTGCTGCCATATATAGCAGTGATATAACCCAGGAAAATAGGGGCATGAAAGTTTCATGGAAGAAGTAAAGGATGCTGAGAGCTTGTTAAATATTCTATCAGACCCTCATTCTAAGAATTTCCATTAATTGCTTTGTCATCAAAATGCTTAGGGGGACCCTAATGATCACAAAGGATTCAGCTGGACCACCCAGAGCTGCAAATGGGAAAAGAAGCCTCAAGGGCCTCTTGTAGGATTAAAGTTACTCCCACTCTAACATCGTGAAAATATTCTATGAGGGGCCTTCCCACCATCATCAAGTCATGAAAACCTTTCTTTGTACTTATCCAATCACTTTAGCACCACTGTGCTGCCTGAAAGCCAGACCGGAAGAAAATATTCACTTGTAAGACTGACTTGACAGAAGTGTCATGTCATAGCAGTAAGACCATTGGGAAACACATCCTAATGGTTTCTGTATGCTGGTGAAATCTAATTAACATGCTACCTACCTATAAAACTAGCATTTATTTGTGTGTCCTGCATCATGAAGAAACATTCTGTGTCTGTTAGGGACTAATTTAGCGAAAATGCTTCTGATGGCCTTTCCATGAATCTTGCAGTAATAAAGCTTCCCATTCAACAGGAATATCCAATCTTAAAACTTCTACAAATGAAAAGGGAAGGATGAATTTAGTGATTTAAACTCAGTAGGAGAAAGGGGAAATGACCTTACAAAGTAAAAAATAAGGCAGGCAGGGAGCTGGGGAATTGGCAGTAGAAATTATGTGTAGCTGGATACAACCATAAAAAAAATTAAACTACATTAAAGCCATCAAAATATGTAGCTACATGGATTGTACATATAAAGCCGGTAAAAGATCAGATTTTTGAAAAAGAGAATTCTGTTTTCCATCATAATTCTAATTAAGTGGAATATATTTCTTCCAATATTTCTATAATAACATAGCCATTTGTCTGGAAACACATACATAAGGGAAATAAAAAGTAGTAATATAATAGATACATTATTTTAAAGTTATGGTCAATACACCACTGAGAAATCTTCCCCCAGCAGTAGAGTAGAATTGAATATGATAAAACTATTGTGAATTGTCTGATTCTGGAATTGAGGCTGTGGTGAATATCAGGCATATGGTCTATTACTTATTTTTCATGTGGTTTGTTGCATCTGATTGTCCATTGTTAGGAACTGAAAACCTGCTATGCACCTCTTCTGTTAGTGAATATGTGTAAAAAGTTGAATATGAAGGGCAAAGAGATGACCATATGGCAAGATCATAGACTGTACAGAAGGCAAACATTTTCATTAGTATCTGATGTCTATTACATTTTACAGCAATCGGCTTGAATTTTAGCCTGGACAATTGCACTTGCTTTTGCCTGTCGAGAGACTGTCCAAGACCATGATAGTTGTTTCACTGTTATAAGAGCAAGAACTTTTAATGACATGTTTTGGAGATGCTCACATCAAAACAGAAGTCTTCTTTACGAAACACTGAAACTGTACATTTTTATGAGGTGAAAGTTTCCATTGATCTCAATTTTTAGAGATTCAGAGAAGATAATTTCACCACATGAGAGAATATTTGAATGTAAGAAGACTCCCTCACAGGGAGGGACAAGTTTCGAAGTATAAAAAGGTGATAATTTTGCCCTACATCTTAAATCTTTCTGTAATCCATAGGCAGAGCATAATCTTTGTCAGAAATGGAGTGTGACATGCACAGACACCAAAAATATATGGTGACAGTGTACTTTTAGATGACCTTGTATTTTAGTATTCCCTTTTTCATTCCTCATATATCATGAAATATATTTCCCTATAAGTAGGTGAAACAGGTTAAATTCTCATTAAAGGCCAATCCAGCCACATGCATAATAGCATTATTCAATTAAAAGAAGGGCTTAACAAACTAATTGACAGGACAAAGCTTTTAAAGCCTACCTACAATCTCTTAACACATTTAGGAAGATTATGGTTTAATGTACAACTCTTTGGCTTTTCTGAAATATCTTCAGTGCCTTGCCGAAACCTTCCCCCTCCTGCACCTGGACCCAAGCTCATTGTGCTTTAAGGAGGGTCATTTTGGTTGAAGAGAAGAGGACTTTCATGACTTCAAACATGGACATTAGATCAAGTTTTTATCTTCTCACATAATCCTGTCTTTGATGTCACCAGGCTGAGGCCTCTCGGAATAGAAAGAGAAAGCTGTGAAAAGAGGCCCATTTAATTTATACATTTAAGTGCTGCTGTTCTAATTCACCAGAGTAGCATTTTCATTGTTTTCTGCTTTGCATCCTAAAGGCAGGCTTACACCAGGCAATTATGGATGGCTCTTCTGAACAAATAATTGAAATTCACTAGTTGTGGGATATGGTTAAACAATGTCAGGATTGGAGATGCGAGATCAAATATATTCCCATTGGCACTGTTACAAGCTACTCGTTTCACTTGCCTTGAAGGATGAGTATTTGTAATCACTTGTTTTAACAGCAGCTAATCAGGTAAGCTGCATGATACAAAGAGCAAACATGAAAACGATATTTTGCATTTGCCTTCAATCCAGAACGCTTGTCTTGAGTTAAAATAACAAATCCTGAGAAGGTGGTATTGAAAGAATGCTTTGCAGCATGAAGCCTATCTGATGAGAATTAAGCTGGTAAAGATAAACAACATTTACAAAACCCTCCTCTTGAAACTGCAGCAAGGAGACAGCTGTAAAAATAGCGATTGATTCTACACGCAAACACCTCTGCTGAATAATTCCACCAAGTTACTGGTGGAGCAATGGGTCTGTAATTGATTATCCTTCCTTTACCTAAGAAAGAAATCGACACACCTGAGGGCTTGTGACATAATTTCTGCATAGTTTACCCTGTAAAGCCAATATAGTCTTTCACAAAACAACTAGCCCCAAATTATCCACAAAGAAATGACCCACATCATTTTCTAGTGAATTTTGTAACGTAGTAAAGGATGTGAACCAAACCACTACATGTAGGTGTTTTGTGCCAAAGTTCATCAAAACAGTAGACTTTTGTATATATCATAAGAAAATCAAAACCCTCTGTGTGTGCATGTGGACAACGGAAGTGCACTGCAGAAACACAAATCATGACATAAAACACCTTATCAAGACAAAAGTTGAATAGACAGGTATTTTTGTTTCATGGATTCACTAAAGGAGCAGATTCATTAGAAAAAAACTAGGATAATCCAAAAGTACAATACACATACCTTCCTGATTCAGAGATATTTATGCATATCACTGCCATGAACCCAAACCAGAACAATTTGTTCTCCCCCTTTCACCAAAACACAATATACAGGATAAAACTTACATATTGTTTGTTGCCTTGCCAAAGGCATTGTGCCTGTTTCACAAAATACACTTGGTCCAAAGCAAAGTACTGCTAATTCAGGCCATTCAAAACTCAAAAACTCTGTCTCCCCCACAACCCCCAAATCTTTCTCTTTGCCTTTTGAAAGTATGAACTGCCAAGTTCAGTCCTTCTTTATAACAACAAAGCTAAAACTTATTTATCTTTGAAACACAATCTGATATGGATCATATTTACAATTCCATCAATTTGAGAGAACAGAGTTCATAAAGGTACCCATTACCATTATTGGAATTTTTATACTACTGCTCCTACTACCACTTCTCACCATTGCAGTCCCAAAACTCTACTTTAATTAAATGTTTAAACATCAGGTAGACTAAAGCTCTACACTGACAGTTAATGAGTTTGAGGCAGAAAATCTTAGTTTTTCATATAACTCTTTTTTTCTCCAGTGTTTGACATCTATTTTGTATCACCAGAACAAATAAATGTTATCTATAGACTCTCATCCATGACACAATTACACATTATTTCCCATTTTACAGTGCTTTTTATAGCTATTAAAGTTTATTTCAAGAGACATGTTCTGCTTTCTAGTGTGAGGTTAACATGAGTTATACTCTAATTTATGTTTATTAGTGGGTTATGATTCTGACTGCGTCCCCATGAGAAACATTACTGACTTCCACAACTACCTTTCTGATGATCATAAAGCAAATATTGAACAATGAGGAAAGCCTAAAAAAACCCAACAACCCCCATGTCCCCACAACCAAACCAAAAATAAACCCCAACCCACAAAAAAAAACCCAACCAAAAAAACCAACCAAAAAAAAAAACCAAAAAACCTGTCTAAAATTGAGGAATATCTGTCTAAATACAACCTAGGTTCTATGCTGTGTCACTTTATGTAATCTTTTTTGCTGCTGTGGTTTTAGATGTAAAAATTATATTGGAGCACTGTCCCATCTGTACCAGTCTATGCCACTGATTACAAGACTTTTGGAACAGAAGGTTAAAAAAATTCCCTACAATAGTCAGAATAAATGAAACTCTGGGCAAAGAAATGTCATATCTCTACTGTTGTTCTTATCGACATCAGTTCCACTGACTTTACCAGGAGCTGGATCAGTCTCTTCTTTTGGTGAAAAACTGTAGACCTGCCAGTTATACGTGCAGAGTTGCTCATAGGTTCTGCATTTCTGGCACACAGTCACAATTGCCTAGGGATTGACCGTATTTCAGTAGATTAGCCACTCAGGATAAGGAGTAGAACTATCCCTTCTCAGTAGGTATAGGAAAACATTAGCATCAGCATTATACTAGTTCATTAGACTATCCAACATCACGTTAAGAAAACAATATAAATATTGTATATACAGATATGGTTTATTTAACTCTAATATATGTGATTTCATGAGAGAATTTGATCAAACAGTTGAATCAAAATTTCTGCAGGTACTATAACACTAGCACCTGTGAGTGCTGCTAGTGGCTGGGGACCACTTCAGAGTGGTCCAAAGTCTGCACTCTGTCACACATGGATGGCAGTCCAGGGAATGGAAGAGTGGACGGCAGACAACTTCCTGTCTGCTGAATTTTCCTCCGAGCAGAGCAGCATAACTGGGAACTGCTAGTGCCTCCACAGACTGCCTCCTTTCCCTATTAATGGGTGAAACTGTCACTTTTTTCTTGGCCTCAACAAGGTTGTTTGTTTCTGTCACATGCCCTGGCTGCTAGGAGATGTTGCTAACAATATAACCCAGTTTGGAAATCTTTTGTCTAGTGCGGAAAAGGTTTTGGGCTACAGTTTCTATGCACATAAAAAAAGGAGCAAAGTCCTTAAAGATGGAAAGTGTTAGGACTGAGCACTTTGCTGTGTCCCTTCATCTGGCTGGCCTAATTTCTAGCCAACAGACTTTTAGTCACCTAGGGAACATCTTAGTGCTATATGTAGCAGGGGACAGCTAATTAACAGCATGTTCCATGAAAAAGAGACATTTCACTCGCCTTAAGCAGGAATCAATCTTGTGCAGCCTGAGTAAATGCTGTATCACGGAGCTGCTGGAAACCAGGATGCACACCACCTCCAGCCACTGAATAAAGAAATGTTGACTTGATACTCAGTCAACACTGGCTATGTTAGTTATCTTACTGAAGAACTTTGATGTATCCCATCATAAAGCAAGTATTTTCCATGGGGATGCCAGACAGCTAAATCCAGGGCTCTGGATTCTGCTACCTGACCTAGGCATACACATTTTTCCGTGAAGCTAATCCTACCTATGTATATTTAAATAATACTGAAATACTTATACCTTGCCATAATTCACTGCATGCTCTTTTTCTTTCAGCATACATAGAGATAAATAAAGAGATGCAGATATAAGTCATAATACCAGTAAATATTGAGCAGAAAATCAGTAGTCCTATTCGGGTGAGAACTGAAAAGTTAGGTTGCAGTTATCCAATCATATTTTTCTCACTTTGTGCTATTTATTTATGATGTGAAAAATCACCTACATCCAAGTATGAGCATACTGGTGGAGCATACAGGAATTATCACTTCAAACAGTTCTGTCAATACAACAAAACTCACTTCTGCAGCTGTAGCGGCTGGAACCTCCTTTTAGATTCATTTATCTCTGTCCTTCCATCCAGTTACAAAGTAGGTCAGTACTAGATCAGTAAGGATAATCTAGACTTTCCAGAACGTTGATTCATGAGCTTTTAAAGCCATTTATTTGAGGACAAAATATGGTACACAGGGTCATTAGTGAAAGTGAATGCAGATCTTTACTTAGATGGCAGCTCATGCCTATCTTACACAATTATAAGTGGCTAAAGTAAATGTTATCAAGGGAGAATTTGACCCCAGGAAATTATTTCTTTCTGACTTGCAATCACTCTTAGGACTGTATATTTTCTGAACTGTCCATGACTAACATTAAAGTCAGAATTTTTTTAATGTAAGTTATTACAAAGGAGAGCTCTTACAAGCAGAATAAAGGTGCATGCATTAATGATGTTTATCTTTTGAAAATGCTTCTTAGAATAATGTTCATCACATTTCCATAAAAGCAGAGTGGTGATGATGTGATTAGATAGTTAAGATACTTTGTCATTAAAATGATTCTATGAATAGGATGAATAATGACAACTGGATACCTGAGATAGCCTTGATCTGAAGAGTCTGTTACCTATATACAGAGATCAGAAGAGGCATAATAATAGACAAATTGCACAGCATTTATACCAATAAAAGAATATCTATACAGTTATTTAAAAATGTAAAATTGAAACTGATTAAAAACTGCCATAAACCAATTTTGCCAAAGTGAGTTTTAGAGGTAATGTGAATGTGGGTAGAGTTTTCACAGGCAGAGAGAGATACTTGTGACTAGGAAGAATGGGGAAGTTGAAATCCAATTAATATCTGTGCTTGTGAGCACTGGCAGAGTGGAAACAAATGGGAATACTACAGGGAAAAAAAATAAGCAAAAAAGGTTTGAGATTTGATATAATGGGAGGGGAAAAAGGGAAAGAGGGAAAGAAAGAAA
>VWZT01010224.1:5067-17892 GCA_013397055.1 Pachycephala philippinensis
CCTGGTGGTCTCAGGTGTTGAAAGGTGTAGCTATAATACAGCAAGCAATTAGAAACAGGTTTGCTATTAACTGGCTTACTTTGCTGGCTGCTTTGATGGAGCTGACCTTTCCCTCCCAGCCCGTCCTGGAGCAGGTGACAGGTTGGAGAGTGCCTGGCCCTCACCCCTCCCTGTTAAGTACAGGTTTCAGTCCCATGTATTGTATCTTTTCCTGCCAGAGGGGAAGGCTTTGGTGTGTGTAGAGCTGATGGAGCGATGGTTGAGCCCTGGCTCTAATTGCAGTGTGTAGGCAGTGCAAACCTGTGGTGGGGTAGGCAGCAAGAATGGGCTGAGCTCCCCNTGGGCTGAGCGCCCCGTTGCCCCTTCAAGAGCGAAAAAAAAAAAAACCCTGGTGGATCTGGGATGTTTGAGGAAGTTTTTTTCCCTCTCTCTCTCTCTTGTTACAGTGGGATGCACTCTAAAAATCCCTGTGTGTTTTCTAGCACTGTCAAAGGTTCATTACTGATGTTACTGGCTGATGTGCCTGGAATTTCTCCTATTTGCCCTAGGAGTGAATGGGGAGGTCTGTTAAGAGACAAAAATTCTCCTGATTTGCTGGGGTTTTATTTTCAAAGGACTTGAACTAAGTAATCTTTTCCTGCAGCTCATGAAGCTGCCTGGAAGTTACCTGATCTAGTTTCAAGTCCACCGCTGATCCTGCTGGGATTTGAACCAGTAATTTGAAGAAAAGCTTTCTGCTGCTTTTCTTAGGTGTGCTCTGCTTTCCACCACCAGGCATCTTGTTGGGTGACCCGTGATGAAGAGGCAGAATGGGCAGGTTGGCTTCTGCAGAGGGAGAAAGGGAATTGCTGCCAGTTCCAGTGGGTAAGGAGCAATTGTTTTTGGGCTGGGCATAGCAGAGGTGCTGCTGCTATTACAGCTCCAGCCAGGTGACTCCTGTCTCCATTTTGATATTCACCACACCTGAAGCTGTACCTTTTTGTCCACAATAAATGTCTGGTCCAGGGGAAGGTGTCCCTGCATAGCAGGGCGTGGAATGAGATGAGTTTTAGGGTCCTTTCTAACCCAAGCCATTCTAGGATTCTGTGAAATGGAAAATGCAGGTACAGAAGCAACTGAGAGGAGTCACTCAAGGCTGCTGAAAAGCCAGGCAGGTAGCAGAGTCTG
This sequence comes from Pachycephala philippinensis, assembly GCA_013397055.1. NCBI lineage: Eukaryota > Metazoa > Chordata > Aves > Passeriformes > Pachycephala > Pachycephala philippinensis. Next base: position 6,235 of record VWZT01010224.1, read on the forward strand.
CTACAGACCTTTTCTTAACCTTGTGCTAGTCAGAGCTTTAACCAACACATCTTCCAAATCTGTTCCCCTCACTTGGTACCTTCCTCATTTCCATCACACCAATAACACCTCAGTTGCAGCTTTGGGGAAGATCCATTGTCAATTATTTAAGAAAATTGCCACTGCTTGTTCCTGCAGGCTTGAGCAACCCTCCAAAATGCTGTCAAGACCCACAGAAGGCTCCCAGTGGAGCGCATAACTCCTCTCCTTCCCAAGCTGAATGATCACATCTTCACCCAGAGCTGGTAGATGAGCAGTTCAGATCTGCCCCTAAATTCCAAGGGTCTTGGAGCCTCCCATCACTGGGGTTTGGAGAGAAATCAAAACACCCTCCTGTCCAGCAGGTATGGGCCACCAGGCTGATGGAACTGTATTTGCCAGGATCCTACTCTGCTCCTGGAGAGCAGCAGATGGTCAAACAAACACTACTGTTTATCCAGCCGAATTACGGCAACAAGTTTGAGGATGTTTGCATTCAAATTCACACTGTTCGCCCTCTTGGATGAGGCTGTCTGTTAATTAAAAGGTGAGGAGAAACAAAATCAAAGCAAAACCAGAAACGGAGTGCCTGTGCCCAAATGCTAGGTGGTTTTCCACCACCTATAGTCAGGTGCACAGGGAGGAGAGACAGACCTTACGCGGTAAAGAGCGGCCTTTGCGCTCACCCTGGGATGGAGGCAGCGTCCCCGGAGGAGAGGAACTGGTTAAAGCTTGGCCGGGGTGTAGCAGCAGGATCCTGCTGGGGTGGTGAAGGATTGGTGGGCTGTAATGATGCGCGGGCTGTATGGAAATGCCCACCAGCCCTCGGCACGGCCGCGGCACAGACGGGGGGACGCGGCTCCGAGAGGCACAGCCAGCGTTATTGATGCGCTCGCCTCGGGGAGGGAAGCGGATAATGGATGTGGGATGTTGGCCGTGCTTTGTCATCAAACGAGGGGCCTGAAAGATGGTGCGCTGGAATATTATCAGTCATTCCTTGATCAAGATGTAATGCTCTCGGGGTCCTTTTCTTTCTCTCTTTCTCCCCCACTGCAGTCGAGAACGCTTTCATTTCTCCCTCTTTGACCTTTTTGCTCCGGTGTTTGGGATGCTTGGATCTATTCTGCTTTTAACCAAGAGAGCACCACCCTCCCCTCTCTTCTTCCTCCCTTCCCCCAGGCCTGAAGATACTGGTGTGAACTCGAGGAAATCATGTTTCCTGATCTGTGTGGCTTCATCTTGAAAGGGCCTCTTGCTTTTCATTCCCCCACTACCTCTCCATATCGTTAATAGATTATGTGTGTGCATACAAATACTTAAGTTTTATTTCTACGGTACTATAGGTAAGAATAGTGCTTCATAAACAAATAAAAAGGTCAGTCCCTGCTTTGAGATTGCCATAACACAGCAAGGGATGGCAAATAAGGGGTTTTATTACATCTCACCTGTATTTAGGCAAATCAAACAATTGCATTTTTTACAACCCTGCGTAATGGCCTGATGCAACCAAATGAGACCTCTCTCCCGGGGAGTTTAAGCAGCATATTAGCTTTATCACTTGATGACCCATAAAATGGTTGTGCACCCCTTAGTGATTACCTGACTTACTCAGCACAGCTTGGCAGGGAGCGTATTTAAACATTTTTTGCATTATCAGTTTCACAATGTCATAGTTCTAGTCGTCAGCCTTTCGAAGGAGGTGGCTTTCCTTTCCATCTCTATATGGGGTGTCAGGCTAAGGAAAAGGGGGTTGGGAAGAGAGAAATAAGATTTCTCCATATCTTGGAGGCGGAACTAGCATTTGGGGCCTCTTCTCTTCCCCTCATGTCTCCTCTGATGGCGTTTCATTGTATGAATAACTTCGTAGTTGTGAACCTCGTGGTGTTAATGGACAGGGAAATATTTCCTCTCCCACGAAATGGCAATGATTCGGTGCGTGCTGCAGTGGTGGCAAGATGCACAACAGAAGAGAGATGGGAGTAAATACTGCACATCATCTCTGCAGGCTGCACGTGGCAGGAGAGCCCCAGCTCGTGGGCTGCTGTTCTGGGCTGCAGAGCTGTCCATCCACCTTCGCACGCTGCAGCCAGTTTTTGTTGTGTTTACCATCATCTCTTCACTCATTGTCTCTAAGCACGAGGTGCCACAGCACTGTGTTCCTGTCTCTTGGTAGGGTTCATTTGCAGAAATGCCAGGTTTGGGGCTGCTCCCGGGTAAAAACTGCCCACAACTGAAACAGATTCTGGGCAAACACTCACCAGCATCCCATTGAGTCACCTCTCATAATAAATGAGAAATGTGGCTTTTCTGCAGCTGACAAAGAAATCTGCAGTTAGAGAAATTCTCTGGGCTGGCATTAAAAGGAGCGTTTCAAAGCACTTATGGTCAAACATCTCCTCCACTCAATTTGGGGGTGGTTTCTCCTTCCTTGTGAATAACTCCCAAATAAAGGGTGCAAGTGATGACAGCACCAGTGTTTGCCTGTAATCCCCCTACACTACGGCTGGAAATGTAGGAAAAAGTGATGCGAAAGGAATGTGCTCCAGCGCAGTTTTTGAGAGAACAACAATAACCTTGGAGGAATGAGATCCAAAACTGGGCCTTAGAACAAGAACTTTTAATGACAATGCTCAGTTTTCCGGAGCTGCTTTGTGTGTAAAGCAGGTTGGAGAAAAGATTCTTTTTTTCATTTTGTTGAAAGCTTCAAGGTTTCAAAATTCACATTTTGCTGAATTAAGATAAAAATTAGGAATTGGATATAAGCAAATATCTTTGTACCTTTTCAGAAAAACTCAGCTGATTATTTAATTGAAAAAACTCCTAAATTTAAATTTAAATCTGTTGAAGACATGAGAAGAAATATGACTTGAGATGAAATAAAATTTCTTTAAATGAGACATTTCAGTATTTTAGAAAGTTTTTCTAAAGTTGCAATCAGAATGAGAAATACTTTGTGTTTACCAAAAGTGCACTGCTCCTGGAAAATGTCTTCTAAGGATAAACCTATGGACCACTCTGCTTTTTAGGTAGGAACCTGGGGAGTTATTTACTCTGGCTTTGGGTTTCTTAAAGATAGCTTCCCACTGATTTTGTGGCCCAGAGCTCCCCCCACTCCCAGTTTGACTCAGTCACCACTCTTGCATGGACCACAACTGAGCTACAACCTGAGGTCAATCTGCCAGCCCCTTAGAGGTGTTCTGGGTAGTCCTGAGGCACCTGGATACCTGTGTTTGGGAATTTCATCCCCATCTGCTTTGCAATGTGGCTTTGTACAACCTCTCTTGGCTGGAGGACGCACTGAGGCTCACTGAGCTCCACCCAGCTGCCTTGCAGCTTTGGAGAGTGGATGGGATGTCTGAGCAGCGAGGCCACTCACAGCCCCTACAGCATGTGGCCAATGGGCCCAAATGTCACCAAACATCACCAAACTTGGAGCTGAGCCCAAAATTGCACCATCTTTGGGCTGCAAAGGAGGTTAATAACGCAATCTCTGCTGTTGGCCTCACTCACAGTGTCTCCATCTGCCCATGGCCTGAGGAACATCCAACAGTAATCTTACGATCTTTGTGGAAAATTTTGAGGCTATGAGGGGAGATATCTTATCTTAAATAATTCTGAAGCTGCACAGACCTCCCTATTCTTACTGATCCTGTTTCATCAATCACATTGAAACTTCACTAGTCTCTGTGGGAGTTCAGTAAGCAGATATCACAAAGGGTTTGCACAGTGTGGTGATAGATCATCCCTCCTCAAGTATGCACACTGAGAATATCAGTAGCAGGATTTACTCCCAAGAGGTAGACCCTGGGCCTTAGTTATAGACCACTGTCCTATTCATTACCTTGTCACTGGTTCCAGCTCTGGTTTGATCTCAGGTGGCTGTGTGGGGAGCAGAGTTTGGTAACCAGTGCAGAGATTCTGTCACCAAATAGGTGGAGTCATCTCAGGCAAGCCTGGATCCTGCTCCTGGATCACCAAAACTACATTGGCTCTTCAAACTTGGTGACACAGATGGGAGATTGTGGGTTTTTCTGAGTATTTTGACTCTTTGCACGTGTCATTAGTCAGGATGTGCTTCCCTTTCAGCCCCTGAGGTTCAATCCCCTGGAGAGAGAGGACATGGAAAGGCCGCAGGGTTTGCCTTCTCTGGAAAACATTTAAAGGGCTGAAGACTGCTATCTCAAAGTCACCAACTGGAAAATAATCATGGAATACCCTGAGTTGGAAGGGACCCACTGGGATCATCAAGTCCAGCTCCTGTCCCTGCAAAGACACTCCAACAATCCCACCCTGTGCCCGAGAGTGTTGCCCAAACGCTCCTGGAGCTCTGGCAGCCTTGGGGCTGTGACCATTCCCTACAGAGGCAGATGGTGCTGACCCATTTCTAATTTGTTTAATATAACCCACTTTCTCTTCTCCCATGCACCAAAGGCTGAAGCTTCTGTGCCTTTTTCCATTTATTGCTGCTCCACCAGAAATGACTATCACCTTAGAAATTACTCACATCATTTTTTCAGCTTGCTTTTGGATGTCAAACCAAGCAACAATCCAGGAATCTGAGATAAATGCATCAATTTAAGCAATTTTTTTTTTTGTTAGTCTTTGTAATACAACTTCACCCAAATGCTTCCTAAATCAGGACTCTGCTTTGGATTTGACAATCCTTTGATGATTTCCAAGACTTGGAGCAAATAATGCAGCTGGCTGCTGAGGGGCTCCACTGTGGGGGCTAGTTTGTGGAAACAAATTCCTAACTATTCTGGTCTATAAATCCTGAGCCTAACACCATGAGACTTTCATCAGTGAATTCACTCCCAGCGTATTGGCATTTTAAGTTTTTGACAATCCCATTTAACCATCTATATTGATTGCAGGTTTGGGTATATAAAAAGGAGCCTTTTTCAGGGGAAATTTGAATTCCATTGGAGTAGAAGGAAAGCCCCAGATCACGTCAACGCACTTTGATACTTAATTGGCAATCCTGGGATAGAGTAACTTCAATTAAAGTGAAGTCATCCCGCATACCTGTCTACTGACCTGAGTTCCTGCATGAACATGATGATGTTTGATAATGAGCATGGAGAGCACACAGTGTAACAGCCCAAGGTATCCAGTATCCCTAAGGCACGAGGTATCAAGTCTCCTTAAGGCACCCTTTCCTTTTGTGTTTCTTTTTGTTATTATTATTATTATTATTTCTTTCCTCCTGTAGTGGCTTTACCCACCTGTAACTGCAATAGAAAGAGGGAGCCAGGAAATATTTCTTTGCAGACGAGACAGTGGTTGTGTTATTATGGTGTATTATGTTACTTTCCATTAGACCAAAAACTTTTCATCTCTAACCCTAGGAGGTGACCTACAGTAAATACAGTGTCGTATTTAGCTTTTGTAAATAGCTTAGCTCTCATGAATGTTTTATAGTGGGGTAAATATCACATTCTCTCCACTTATTTACATCCGCACAGCATCACAGAAGACTTGTTGGTATTAAATATTAATTGTAAGCTTTAGTGAATCTATGCTTTTGTCAAGAGTGGACTGGGCCACACATCTTTTTTGGCCTCACACATTGAGAAACCGCATGATCTTCCGAAGAAAGAACTGGAAGTGCATTATCAGTGTTTTTAACCAAACTGGCCCTCAGCTTGATGGCTGCAGCTTCCATTCCTTTCGCCCAGCTGGGAGGAGGGAGAGAAGTCACGGGCAAGGATGTGCATGGCTGACCCAACACTTTGGCCTCAGTCTGTGTGTCTCTGGCATCTCAGGGCAAGTCCCTGTGATGCCAAGGATTTTGGAGATTTATGAAGGCCAGAACAGATCAGCCAGTCTGGCTTCCTCTGTATCTTGGTCCGGTGACCTTCTTCATCGAGCCAAGAACTTGTGTCTGCCTGAAGTATATCTTACTGGGAAGCAACCACATTTTTGGCTGGAAGACATCAATCAGTGGTGAATCCACCGTATCCCCTGGTACACTGCTATTACTTGATGCATTGTTAATTAATTTTAGAATTGCCAATGATTTCTCATGCTATGCTGTGATTTTCGTTGTTTTTTACTTCTAGACATGGATTTTTGTTGTGCCTTTCCTTGTAGATTTTCAGATCTTGTCTCCCATCTTGTACTTTCCTCCTGGGAAGGGCAAGTTCTTGATATCATGATGAAGGGTAATAATCCCTCTCTCACTCTGGATATGCCTAATGCATGGAGCTCTTGCTCTCTGTCAGTTTCAAATTGTCCATGGCAATTTTTTTGTATCTCAGTCAATTCTTGCCTCTCATCTGTTTTAAGGCTGGTGGATGTACTCAATACTCCAGAATCAGTCTCTACTTTGTCTCAACGCTTTTTCATCATTGAGTCTTCCTCCAGAGTGACTGTGACTCATTACAAGTTTTGGTTTCAAAGCTTTTTCATCCAACCCAGGCCTTTCCATAGATGATATTTTGAGAAACTCTGGAGTGAGACCTACCTTTGAACATGAACAAGACTCTGATGGGTGCTGTTTCTACTGTCTAAGAACACAGCTTCTGTTTCTCCCTCAAACTTCAGAATGACTTTTCTCAGGCAATGAACATGGGGTATTGATGACCCACGTGCTCTACAAACCCAAATAAATTTGCACCAAGGCATCGTTTCAGACATGTGAGTAGGAACAGAGATGTCAGCATCTGTGTTATTGGTTGACTTCAGTAGCTTCTCACCAAACACTGACTGATTTCATGTTCACCCATATTGGTGTGTCTCTGTTGCTTCCCCTTGAGTCTCTGCTGAATTACACAAATGTGGAAGAGCAGAAAACAGGAAAATTGGTTAAAGATCAGTGGAGGAGATGACGGTCAATATCTTTGAGGTATTCTTTTAAAAATATTCCTCCAGAATGTTTCATCTGAAGGATGAATTCTTTCTTTTTCTGCCTGTTGCTGGTGCTGGTTGGGGTCATTGTTTATGTTCTGGGTGGTATTGGAAAGGTGGTTCCTTAGACGTGGAAGAGAGAGAGAGTAATGGAGTTTAACAGCATTGATTTTACACGGAAGGCTCATTCTGCACTTAAACCCCTCCTTTCCCCATGAATACCTTATTTAAATGGTTGGTACATAATTTTTTAATGAGATGTTCCCTGATCCATCCGACCAAAGACTAAGAAAACTATGACTGCACAAAAAGGACAAAAAAGCTTCTGGTTTTGTTAACTGTCTGATTTTCTGATTCATTGACTTTGGGGTCCTTCCCTTTGGCAAGAGGTGCCTTTTCTGCCCCACCTGCCCCCAGCCCATTGAAATGATTGCAGGAACCAGAGCAGTTGCTGGTGCACGCTGGAGTTTGTAGAGTGACTCTTACCCCAGAGTACCAGCCTTGTTATTTTTAACCAATGCTAATCAAGTTTTGAAGCATCCATTATGCCCTGATCCAGGGGCAAACTAAACTACATTACAAAACACTTAAGCCCTGCAAAAAAATTCCTGACCTCTGAAATCTCTTATGACCTAGTTGCAGCTTCACAATGTCTAGCGCTAATCTCTCCATTAAAGCCTTTTCACCTATTTCCTAAACTGCTGCACAATGTATGTATTTAGACAAAAGCAGCAGCTTTCAGAGCCATTAAAGGCTCAAGCCAAAAGTAAAGATGATTTTCTTATGGCTGAGGATGTCTGACAGCCTCGGGGGGTTGGACAACACCATGTTCTTCAGCTGACCCTTATTTAAGACAACCTGTGAGTGTCAGGATTACGATGCTAAGATTACTGTGGTATTTAAATATTATGTTATTAGTCAAATACTGGCATGTATAAACCCAAGATAATTTGGGGGGAGAGAGGATTGGGGAAGGGGGGAATTCACTGTCAAGGCTCAGATTTAAGCTGTTAGATTCAGCTCACAAGTGAGTCTTTAAAAATATGTTTTTCCCCACTTATAAACTGTTATTTATATTTACGGCACATTAAATCATTCCTCTCAAGTTTGGTGACCCTGCTTTCTTTTAATTCACTAATTGCCTTTCTAATGGAATCATGTGTGCTTCTTTGGTGGGAGAGTGTATTAGATCTTCCTCTTCAGTTGGAGGGAAAGAGAACCTGAAATCTGTGTTACTCTCCACTATTTTTAAAGGTCTGAAGCTCTCAGAACTCTTACAAATAACAGCCAAGACCAGTCAGGGATTTACCTCTCCTGAGGAAGAGCACACCTGTCAGCTGAGCAGAGGGTTTTCTTTGCTGTGAATAAGTAGCAAGAAAACCATATTAAAGGTCTCTTCCAGACTCACCCTGTTGCTTCAGACTTTCCACAGGTAGAGCAAGGACCCATATGAGGCCAGAGGAGTTGCCCTTATGATTTTGTTTTTCTCCATCAGATGTGCAGAGTGATTGGTCCAGGTCCCAGCAGCCCAGGCATCAATGTCTGAATGTGGATGATTCCCATCAATGTCTGAATGTGGATGGGATGAATTTCACCTTGACACATGTACAGATCACCTGCTTTGCAAAAAAAACTTTGCAAGAAATCATGATCCCATTTGTTCTACAGGTTCATGAAATGATGAGCCTGTGGGGAATGGGGTCTGCTGTGTCTGCACCATCTTCCCCTGTGAAGAAGTAGGACCCACCCAAACCCCTTGCAAGCCTCATTTCAGTTCTTGTTTTACCTTTGAAACCACCCTTAGGGGTGACCCTAGTTTAGATACATCATCTCTAGGACCCTTGGGCTCCTCCTCTGAAAAAAAAAAAATTCAGAGCCCCTCAAGACCTACTGGTGCACAATGCAAGGACCAGAGCAAGTTATATTGGAGCAGCAAATGGACAGAAAGGAGTTTCCAAGGAGCCATTGGCACTGCCTGCACTGCCTGAGGTTGTGCCATCAGCCTTCCCTTATTCTCCTGCATTTTATTGGAGTTTTTTCAGTTGTCATTCTTCACAGTGCTGTGGTCTCAGGATCCAGTTAAGCAAAACCCACATTATCCACACTACCTAACAGTGTGACATCTGTGAATGGCTTTCTAATTACTCAAATAAATCAGCATGATTGGAAATTCTTGAGATTTTATTGGGAAGGAAATTTATAGTAATTAAACCAAATTAATTTTGGATTTCTGTTAATCCAAAGAAGGTTTTGGAAGCTTTGGGTTAGACCTGCATTTTCTCCAGCAAGTGATGTGGGTGAAAGAATGAGAAATTAATTGATTTTGGACAATAAGATGATGATAATAGGGGAATCTTTCAAATGAGTTTGCTATGCATCTTCCATCAATTGCAGAGTCTTTTCTGGCATCTAAAAATATCGTTCAGGGCTTTTACTAAAGATTCAAACAGACTGAAAGGAATCTTTTTTAATCAAAATAAAGAACCCTTTTTAATTACTCAGACTCCTTCACAGTTGGAGGTAATAATTGTCTTACGTTCTTAAGTAGTGCTGTTATTAGCCTGCCCTGGGGCTCTTCTATTTTCCAGAAGTTGGCATCGCTCTCTGTTGAATGCCAGGATAGAGTGTGCATCAGCTTAAATATTTCTGTGTCTTTGATGCCGGGAGTGATGCAGATACAATCCAGCCTCTCCTTTCGGTGCTGCCAGTCCCAAAATGCCTATACACACCAACAGGAGCCAGTCCTGAATGCCAAGGGATGGTAAACCCATGTTCTGCAGAAAATTATGTTTTCAGGTCCACCTGTAAGACCATCCTCTTTGTTTTTTCTTAAGCACTTTGTAGGCGGGGTTTTTTTGAGGGTTTTTTTTGGTTTGGCACGGGGACATTTGGCAAATAAGTGCAAGTCAAGTGAACAAATATTTTTCTTCTCTGTTTTTTGCTACGCATTTTAAACCTTCCCTCCAAGACTGATACAGGCAGTGCCATGTCCCTCTTCTGTAGCCGCACAGGTGGAGGTTTGCAGACTGTTCTGAAGGATTATCAGAATGGGAATATACATTTTTGTATGGGAAAACGGGATTTATTGCACCAGGGATTGCTGTTCTTCATGAAGACCTGCTCAATGCCCACTACAAATCCAGCTGTTAAATAACTGATGTAGAATTAACTGCTCTGGGTAGAGTATTGCAGACCCTCAGAAAGGATTTTGAATATTTATGCGGATTTTTGTGTCTTCTTCATGTTCTTGGCCATGGATACTGCTTCTGGGTCTATTTACTTTTTGTCAAAACGCTTTTCAGGTGGATACTTTTGTTGTCTCCTTTTTTTTGTGGCTTCTTCCAATGCTGAGGAGTTTTGTGCTTTCAATTCCAATGGATGTTAGTGAGAACAAAACTAGCCAGAAAGCCTTTTGACTTATCACACATCAAAACGCAGAATATAGGTGTAATACTGGTGGAATCTGATTCTGTCACTTCAGCAGCTGTAATCTTTTTATTCACCAATATTTCTAATCGAGCACACTGTCCCTTTCTTCCGTAGAAATGAGCTGAAACACAAGGAGGCTCACCCCAAACTGCTCAGAGAAGAGGTTGGATGCAGAACCAAGGCATCCTGACCCCTGTGTTACCACTGTCACCCCACCAGATGTTCAATTCAACACCTCCTGTCCGATTCAGCCTGTCTCCCTTACCGTGCCTTAAAACTACACAATACTTTTGGTCGGAAGGAACTCGGTGTGTTTATTTGCTGTGAGAGGGGAAGAACCCGAGTCCAGGAAAACAAGTAATTCACCACGCAGAGCAAGAGCAACAGATAATAAGAAAGTCTACAGAGAGAGGGGAAGAGAAAAGAAAGAAGAGCATGAACATGCTCCCTCTGTGTCTGCAGAAGCCACGTGTTTTGGCTCAGTTATTCCTCAAGTGGGTGTGGTAAAGTGTGACTAAATCAGCTGCATCAGAGCATCTTGAGGCCATGGCACCTGAGATGGGTTTGGTGGAGGGCTTATATCTTCAAATTAACAATTGTGACTGTCTTTGATGGGGAGCTGGTTGCACTGACAGGATGAAATGGTGATGTTTCCACGCTTCCCATCAAAAGCCAAGGAAAGCCTTATTCCCTATTAGCGGAAATAAGAAACTGGTTTGGATATTTTGGTTTGGGAGACATCCTAAACTTGACGTGCGCCAGGAGCTGGTGTAACTGCTGCATTGCAAACCCTTGGCACAGCCAAGCAAAGACCTTCCACTGAGGCAACTTTATGGGCTTGAAATGCTTTCAGTAAGCCAAGGCAAGGTCTGCAGGAAAACCCAGGAGGCAAAGAGTTAAGCTGCTTTCATGTTCCAGGTACTTTCCACTAAAGAAGCCCCATATCAGAGTGCTGTATCTTTCTGAATGTGAGTTTAGACTGCTTTTGTGCTAATGCATTTATATTGTGATTGTGAAAAGCTTTTTTTAAAGAGGAAGATAAATCTTACCCAAATCTGATAATCATTTTTAAAAATTTCTGCTCTGAGATTTATGTTGCTTTTTCCCCCCNNTTATGGATAGGAAACTTAAAAAACTGGTCGGATTCAAACCAAATCCTATCAGATTTTCTTGGTTCTCATAAACCTTTAATCAGCTCCCATGGGGCATTTTTACTAACCATAAAACATGTGATTAGAAGACACATGAACTACTGGAATTATGACAGTGAGATGGGCTTTGACTTTAGTCCGACTTAAGGACGGGAGCGCAAGGAGCCGTGGCAGCGCTCTGCCCCAGGAGGGAACCCGGGGAACACCACGC
>VWZT01010228.1:0-10947 GCA_013397055.1 Pachycephala philippinensis
GCACCCCCTGCCTCAGTTTCCCCTCCTGCAAAATGCATTGAGCAGAAGGCTGGGGACCGTGTGAGCCCCCCACTCCGTGCCGGGGCTGGGCTGTGGGTGGGGGGCTGCCGTCCCGAGGCCGGAGCTGCCAGCAACCCTTGCACGGAGCCGGGTTAATGTTTGCAGCAGGCAGCCCTCCCGGGAGCGGCTGCGGCGGGGAGGGGGTTTTAATGACCTGCCGGATCTGCCGCATTATCAGCGCTGATTAAACCTGCCTGCTCTATAAAGCGCCGTTAAATATTAAGCATGATGAAAGGCTTCGAGGGGCAACCACAGCGCTGGGAGAGGTCCCCAAACAGAGATGTCCAGCCGCACTAGTGGGGTGACTGCTGAGGTTGGTGGTGTTGGGATGAGGGAGCACCCCGCACCCCTCAGGGCTGTGGGGTCGGGGAGCAGTGTCCCCCCAGGAGCCGGCACTGCCTTCGAATGCAGCCGGCCGTCCCGGCAGAGCCGTTCCGTAACCATTAACTTATTAACAACTGGTGGAAGAGGCAAGTGGTGCCTTGCAAGGTCAGGGGGTGGTTTGTGCCTGGCGGGGAGTGAACTGTCCCCCAGCTCTGGCAGTGGGGATGGGGGAGGGACGCGCAAGCCCTTAGTTCCTTGTGTGTGCCCCATGGCTGGGGGGACTCTGACTGTGGATACTGTTGGGATCCCTGAACCCCAGGGTGCTCAGGGCTGTGCCTCAACTGGGAATAGCCGGATCCTGGGTATTCTGAGGCATGCCAGCAGGGCGCAGGGGAGGACACCCCGACAATCTTGCTGGGGAAGGATCTCAGAGGCAACAGCTGAGCTCCAGAGAGGTGCAGTGACTCCAAAACTGCATCAGCAGTCAGCCACCCGTGGTGCGTGGCTGGGGGGTGCAGGGAGGTGAGCATTACCTGGGCGCCCTGCGTGAACAGTGGCCAGATGGAAAAATTAGCAGTGTGACTAATCAATGTGGTGTGTATTAAGCAGCTCAGGGTTGGGGGGTTTGCGAGGTGGGGGGGAGCTGAGCAGGGTCCAGGATCGATACAGCTCATATTAAGGGGATTAAATCCTGGCTGCCAATCTGAGCTCTCACTGCCAGCAGGAGGTGGCAGCTGAGCGGGGACTGTGGGGGTCCCACTGAGATCACTTCCCTTGGCAGCAGGCCCCAGGGGGGACTGTGTGGGGCTCACCAGGATGGGGCAAGCTGGAAGTGCCTGGGGGGTGGCTCAGCACCTCATCACATCCTTCCTCTGCCTAGGGTGTCAGCTAGGCTGAGGGGTCTCAGGGAGCCAAGCTTCATCTCTAGAAGCCCTCCTGGCTCCAGGAGAGGCATCTCCTGGGTGAATGAGTGGTACTAACGTTGTTACTTAATCGTGGGGAGGAGGAGGAGGAGGAAGCACAAGGTCTATTCACATCCTGTTAATAAACCATGTTCGACCCGCTGACCTTTAACCTGCCTGACAAGCCCCGTTATCCCCATCCCTTAAGGAATATAGATGTCGCCATGGCAATGGAATGACAGGAGTGAGCAGGTCCCAGATCTGCACCCAGCATGGGGTGTGGGATGAGGACACACTGAACTAGCCCTGCACCATCACCCAGGCCAGCAGTGCCAGGTGGAGGTGGGGTGCTGCTGGGGTTCCAAGGCCAGTGGGGTGGCCAAGCACCACGGACGGGTCCCCGAGGCCGGCAGAGCAGGGCTGCGCTGCGCACCGGTGGGATATCGATCCCAGGGCTTGACAGTTTAATACTTCTGTTTATAGAGGAATATAGTTACATCGATGGCGTTAAATGAGTTACTAATTATATCAATACAAACACGATTAAAAGGGTCCTTGCTCATAGGTCACCGCAAGCAGGAGCCGCTGGTTGTGTTGCACAACTGCCCCTGGGCAAGGCTCAGGCCACTGCTCCGAGGTGGGGGGATGCTCTGGGGCAGCGTGTGCCCTGCGGGGTCAGGGATGCCCATCCATGTGGAGTGCCTGTCAGGGGTCGTGCGTGCATGTGTGGGACTGTACATCCCCTTCTGGAGTTGTGTGTGCCTGTTCAGGGCTCTGTGTGCCCATCTGGGGTTGTGCATGCACGTACAGGGTTTGTGTGTGTCCATTCGGGATTGTGTGTGTCCGTTTGGGGTTGTGCATGCATGTATGGGGCTGTGTGTGCACGTACGGGATTGTGTGTGTCCATTTGGGGTTGTGCGTGCCTGTGTGGGGCTGTGTGTGCCCATTTGGGGTTGTGTGTGCCCATTTGGGGCTGTGCATGCCCCACTGGGGTTTGTGTGTGCCTGTGCAGGGATCTGTGCCCATGTGGGTTGTGCGTGCACGTGCATCACAGGCTTGTGCACGCTCCTGTGGTGTTCTGGGTGCCCCTGTGGGGCTGTGCACACCGATGCAAGGTTGTGTGTGCTTGTGCAGGGTTGTACACACCCATTCCACCTTTTGTGCGGCACTAAGGGGGACCTGTGTCCCTCTACAGGGTTGTGCCTATGCTTGTGTGGAGCTGTGCAATGCCCACAAGGGGTTAAGTGGACCCACACAAGTGGGCACACTTGTGGGGTTCTGCAAGTCCAGACGTAGCTGTGCATGCCTGCGTAGGGTTGTGTATGCTCACGTGGACTTTTACACCCCCATGTGGGGTTGTGTCAGCCTGTGTGGGGTTACGTGCACCCGGCTGAGGCATTTGTCCCTGCACAGCGACTGTGTGTGAGCTGAGAGACCTCTTCTCCAGCCTGAGCATCCCCAAATCTCATGGAACACCCCATGCATCCCAGGTGTTCCCAAGGGCCCTGCTGGCTGGTCCCCGGTTACTCAGCTCTGCTCTGTCTCCACTTAAAAGCTGACCTTTGCTCCCCGTTTGATGTAACGTGTTTTTGCATCTCAGTGCCCCACAGATAAAAGGTTAGAGGTTAATAAACAGTGGGAAAATAGAACCCGGCCCTTGGAGGTCGCACCTGTTTTGGGGGCTGGAGTCAGTAGCAGCCTGCTCTAGGTGGGATCCTGCTGGCATCGATGGGAGGAGAAACACGAGTGGCACCCAGGGCAGACATGTGGGTGCTGAAGCCCATCCACTGGGTGACCCTCGGGAAGGCCATGGCTTCACCTTGCAGTGGGATGAGTGGTAGTTGCCAGTTTTGGGGGTTTGCTCCCACCTTGACAAGCCAGGTGTCAGGGGATGTCAAAGCGCTTGGTGTGGAGGCCTTCCAGAGGCAGGGACAGGCGGGGAAATGCAGGCAAAGCTTGGCTGACACAGCCTTCCTGGGGCAGGAATCAAAGCAGCCTCCTGGAGCTCTGCTCGGAGCCTGACCTAGTTACCGTAATCAATGGCTCGAGGAGCTCCTGGAAAAGAGCAGGTGATAAGGAGGGGGCACGGAGCGAGGCAGGGAGCACCTCTCCAAGGTGGAGAGGGACAGAGTGCTGGCACCCAGGGGTCAGGGCACTCCAGGTGCACCCCACTGCGAGGAGGGGATAGGTGAGTGGGATCCAGAGAGCAGGGGAGCGGCAAAGAAGGAGCTCCATGGAGCCAGGCAGTCAGCACCTGTGGGTGTGGTGTGAGTCTGGCACTTGTACCCCTAGACGAGGTTAGGGACAGGCACTTGGCACTGATCTGTCCCTCACAAGGGACAGGCAGCTGGCACCCGGGTTAGATGAGGGACTGTGTTAGGTGTGTCTGTTCAGTGGTGGGAACCGTGGGGTCTGTAGAAGCATCCTCACATCCCTGTGTGTCCCCACATTCCCTGCATCACCCCCTCTCCATGTCCCCCGAGTCCCTGCAACCCCACATCCCTACATTCCCATATCACTGCATTCACGTGTCCCCACGGCATCCCTGCATTCCCCCCATCCCCACATCCCCGTGTCCCTGCAGCCTGACGACCCTTAAGCACAGCTCCCTTTATCTGTCTGGTGAATGATGTCCTGTGTGGAGCGGGGGTGTGCTCCCTTTCTATTGGTTTTTAACGGCCTTTCCCAGCACAATTGTTTTTTAAACGACTCTATTTTGCGCCTGACTTTGTTTTCCAGCTTGCATTTCTTTGTATATGTTTTGGAAATCCATTCTGGACTGCTGAGTTTTGTTTCTTTTCAATGGCTTTAAATTCTTGCCGGGCTTGCTGGGAGGAATTGGTGTCTATAGCGTCTTCGATTGGTGCTAATTTTTCCTTCATGTGCTCTGACTTTTACTGCTGGGCCATCGATCTGGCAGGCTCCAATTTGTCATGGTCACTCAGGCACTGTGCTGGAATCAGGCGAGCCCGGACTTTCGCACGGAGCCGGCACTTCGTGTCCCTGGTGCAGGGGCTACACTCGCCTCCCCAGTGCTGTCCCTCAGCTCACGCTGTGTCCATGTGTCCGTGTGTCCAGACCACCCGGCACACACAAGTATCCTCACAGCCGTGTTTGTGTCCGTGCAATCACATGCACACGGCAGCCCCGGCACTTGCAGCTCCCTCGATGGTACCCAGTGCCATGGTCGAGCCAACTTTTCCTTCCCTGGGCTGGGATCAGCCTTCACCGTTCGGGTGGGGCTGTGTCCCTGTGAGGGATGAGGGCTGATGAGGTTGCTGATCCCATGCTGGGACTTGGGGAACACCAGCAGTTGGTGGTACCAGAGCAGAGCTGAGCATCGTGATCCCGGGGTCCTGCCTGGGGCTTGGGGTGTGCTGATGCCCCTGGGTGTGGTTCTTGCACCTAAGAGGGCGAAGGGCAGGAGAAACTGAGGCGTCTCTGCAGCAAAGGTTCAAAACAGTCAGTGGTTTGTGGGGAGCCCACTCAGACCCCAGGCACGGGGAGAGCCCAGCGCTGCCAGTGCAGAGGGTGTGTCAGGGATTTCTGTCAGCAGTGCACAGAGAGCCTCTTGTTGCTGGCAGAGCAGCCAGGTGGGGCCAGGGATGACGCCAGGTTCTGGCACAGGCAGTGTCCAGCCCCAAGCACTGCTCCCTCTCCATTCTCACTGACCCCTCTCTCTCTCCTGCCTCCAGCTCTACGAACTGGACGAGGACCCGAAACGCAAGGAGTTCCTGGATGACCTCTTTGGCTTCATGCAGAAGAGAGGTAAAGGTGGGTGGCTGGGGTGGGTGCCACTGCCCCCCCTGCCTCGGCTGCTGGTGGGGGGCTCACAGTGTGGTGTTCCCAGGCTCTGAGCTGCTCCAGGTCTCTGCAAAACCCTCAGGCAGGTCCTGCAGTGCTTCCCCTGGGCCTCCCCCATAACCCCACGCTGGGGCAGCTGTCGATGCTGATATCCCATGGCCATTAGCAATGTCCAGCGGGGATACCCGCTGGAAACGCCCGGTGGGGATGTCCATTATCATGCCCCTTGGTGACAAGCGCTAGCAACACCCGTTAATGATGCCCATTAGCAGTTTTCCAGACGTTTTAGTGATGCCTGGTGGGAATGCCCTTGGCAGCGCCCATTAGGGCTCCCCATCAGCAGCGCCTGGTGAGGATGCCCACCATCGGCCCCTCTCAGCGACGCCCACGATGTGCGGGAGTGGGGCCAGCAGTCCAGGCAGCGCCGGGCACCCAAGGGTTAAGGGCTCGCCAGCCAGCCCATCCTCATCGGAAATCTTTGCTATCGGCATGGGGGGCCGAGCCGGCTCCCGGGGACTCGATAAATGCTTTAACCTTCGCCCTCCCCGGCCGGGCCTGCGACAATTAAAAGTTGCCGAGCGCGGGCGTGTGGCCGGCCGTATTAATTAGAGCCTTTTGCTGGTGTGTGGATTAATGAACAAGCCGCTCGATAGCCAGTAAACCCCAGGCAGAGGTTAATGCCGAGCTAATTAACGGGGAAAGGGTGAGGGGGGGTGCAGGAGCTGCAGGGCTGGCTGTTCGAGGGGGGAGGGAGGGCAGAGAGGGGCAGTCACCCCCACGCTCTGCCCATTGGAAGGGTGGTGAGGGTCCCCACCTGTCTGTGGGGCTGCAGAGATTGACTTTTGGGTTGGGCTGGGACACCAGAGTCTTGTTTCACTCACGGGTGTGTGGTGAGTGGCTGGCACGGCCGTGGGGCTCACGCTGGGGGCCGGCTGTGGGCTGTGGTTGGGCTGGGCACTGCCCCATGGGTGCCCCTGGCCCTGGTGCAGGGCTGTGGGGAGCGAGTGGGAACATCAGCACTGCCGCGGCCCCCCAGCATCCATCAGCCACAAGATTCATGGGCTGTTCTGCAGCTTCATTATCTCTCTCTCCAGAGCTAATTAACTCCCTCGCTATTGGGGCCGGGGCTAATTAAGTAAGTGCCTGCTGGTGTGGGGAGGAGGGAGGGAGCCTGATGCTTCCCTGACAGTGCTACTCCACATCCCTCCGTGTCTGGCTGTCCTGCTCCTGTGCCCTCCATCCCTTCTTGTCCTGCCTCTTCTCTGAGTGGGTGCCATCCCCCTGGGGAGGGCAGGCAGGGTGTGGGTGTACAGGTGCAGGTGTGCAGGGATGGGTGTGCATGAACCTGTTGGAGGAGACAGGGATTTTGGAGTCAGGTACCTAAGAAAAAGGGGACAGAAGGGCTGAGGGGCAAGGACAGCATCTCAGGGGTCACCGAGAGCTGGGTAAGAAGCAGCACCCTGCAGAGAGAGCCACTGCAGGTGCCGCTGGGGCACCCAGAGGTGCATGGACATGGGGCTGCAACACCCAGGCTTTGTCCCCAAGGTTGCCAGGAGGGATTGATGTCCTCAGGGTGAGCCCTGCTCAAAGGGACTGCGTCCCCCCTACTGTCTGTCAGGGCAGTGTCAGCACTGACGTTCGTCAGCAGAGTGGAAAATTAGTAGGGCTGAAAAATGGGTTGGGGGCAGACCCTCTTGAGGCCACCCTGTGGCACAAGGGCACAGCTGGCCCTGGTGGCTCATGGAGGTGGTGCCACCACCACCATCAAATACGGGGTACAGGCAGTGGGGCAGCTCATGGCCATTCCCCACTTCCGTGGCACCCCAAAGGTTGTCATCTGGGACAGAAGGGGGCTATTTCTGTATTTCATACTGGTGTCTGCAGGGCCACGCCCATTTCCCCACCGAGCTGAGGGCCCTGCTGATAACACGGGGCTATTAATCAATCAAGGCTCTCATTGCAGCACAATGGCTGCATCACCTCCCTGGGCTTTTGTGCCCTTCGCCCTGGCTGGGGCTGGGGCCATCACTCTCCAGGGGTGCAGACAGGTGCCTTTGTCAGTGGGACAGGCATCGGCCACGCACCCCACACAGCCCCAAGATTAATGGTGAGCCACTTCCGTTAGCCACCAAGGCTGGAGAGGGGAGAGAAGCAGAAAAATCCATGGGGCATTGGCTGGGGGCTGAGACCCTGCAACCTCATTGGCATTGGGGGTGAGAGAGAGCCTTCAAGCTGGGCCCCCCCGAGGTGATGGGTCTTGTGCCAGCAGCCCCGAGCAGGGCTGGTGAGCTACCGACAGCAGATATCAAGTCAATATCTCTGCCTTTCTCCCAGGAGGATAAACTCCTCTCCCCCTTCCCGACCTGGTGAACAACACAGACACACACAAAAAAAAAAAAGTTAAATGAACTCAGTAAAAGAATAAAAAGAGCTCATTTTTCAGGCTTATGTGAAGAAGCCAAGCCAATATCAGGGCCATAAATTAGGGATGCTGGAGGACGGCGGTGAATGACGGCTTCGTTTGAGGGGCGAAGCGCAGTCGTGACAGCCTCCCTCGGCCAAATGGATGGCTTTCCAATACTGCCCGTGCCCCGCCACCTCGCAGGAGGAATAAATATGGGGTGGAATGGCACAGGACAGGACAGGGTGGGATGGGATGTGATGCTTGTCCCTCCTCTGCCCAGCTTCCAGCCAATGCCCAGACCATTGTCCCAAGGAGCCATGGAGCACAGCAAGGCTGTGGGGCTATTTGGGCGTGCTGAGAAAGTGGGGAGGGGGTTTTAACGAGATCTGGTGTCTGTGGAGACCATGCTGGGCTCACAGAACCCTGGTGAGCCCATGTGCCCTTGCCCCATAGACTCATTGAGGAGGGTGATGCTGGGGGACCAGGGGTCAGGGTCTCTACTGAGGGCAGTTGAAGAGGATTTGGGGTCAGGTCTCTTGAAGCAGGGCACCAAAGCACTTTAAGCAGAGGAAACTTCTGGGGCCATCTGTGAGGTTAAGAAGTTTTTCAGGAACTCTTTGGAAGAGTCTGGAGCTGGAAGAGAAAACCTCTCCACCGAGAGATGGTAGGGTGAGTCCTCCCAGGAGGGTTGTGGGGGTCATCCCTCTTCAGAAAGGTTATAGGATGGGTCTGTTTTTAAAGTGTAGATGGAGTCTCTCTTTATGGGGCTGTGAAAGAGTGTAACGGAGTGGGTCTTTCTAGGATGCTCTGAGAGATTTTGTAGATTGGTGCTGCACAGGTAGCTCTAAGGATTGTAGAGAGACAACCTTATCTAAGGGTGTCTGAAGGAGGCACTTTGCCTGTCCCAGTGTGGCTGCACATGCCAGGTGAGAGCATACCCAGCCCTACTGACAGCTCCATCAAAGGTGACCCTGTGCCAGCATGCTGGGGTGTCCCCCGCTCTTGGGCACAATGCCACTCTCACAGGCCCCCTGGGGTCCTGCCTGCACCCCAGGTGCCCGTGGGTGCTCACCTGGGCACAGAGAGATGCGCATCCCATCGTGGGTCCCTGCAGTGGCGGGAAGGTGGGGCTGTGTTCCCAGGTAATAATGTGGGCAGCCCCCCACACCCTCCTCTGTCCCCTGTGTGCCTGCCCAAGGGACACCAGTGAACCGCATCCCCATCATGGCCAAGCAAGTGCTGGACCTGTACACACTGTACCAGCTGGTGACAGACAAGGGTGGCCTGGTCGAAGTCATCAACAAGAAGATCTGGCGGGAGATCACCAAGGGCCTCAACCTACCTACCTCCATCACCAGCGCTGCCTTCACCCTCCGCACACAGTGAGTGCCTGGCAGCCCCGGGGCACCCCCTGGCCCCAATGTCCCAGAGCCCTGGGTNCAGAGTACCACAAAAGTGGTTGGAGGGCTCTGCCGCTTCCCGAGGGCTGTTTGCTCAGCACGGGGCTGGCTGGGAGGTGCAGGATGCTGGATCTCCCCCTGGCTCTCTCCCTGTGCAGATACATGAAGTACCTGTATCCCTACGAATGTGAGAAGCGGGCACTCAGCTCTCCCGGAGAGCTCCAAGCTGCCATCGACAGCAACCGTCGGGAGGGGCGGAGGCAGACTTTTGGCACAGCACTCTTCAACTACTCGCCAGCCAGCACCCCAACCCTGCTGGGCACCCCCAAAATGCCTCTGCCGGCTCTTAGCATCTCCACACACAGCTGTGGCCAGCTTGGCCAAGTGCACAGTGTTAAGAAAGGTGGGTGAGGATCCCATCTGCCCTGCGGCCACCATCTCTTCCCAGGGATGAACACTGCTCCTGCAGCAGGGGTGTTCCCTCTCTGCTCTTGCCCTCTTTGCTTGGGGAAAACAGGAACAATGTTGTTTTTTTAGTCCCTTTCAGGGAGCGAAACAAGTGTATTTCCCCTAGCTTTGGAGGAGGACCAAGCCCAGATGTTGGGAGTGGTGGTCTGTCCTGCCCCACCACTGGTGGGGTGGAGTTGGCACCAGCTGGGGACAGTGAGGTGGGGTGGCAGTGAGGGTTGAGCTGTGTTGGTCATTGCAGAGGACGGAATGCTGGCAGCATCAGTGCCAGGGCGCATCGCTATCCCGGTGGGACTGGCTGGCCACCATCTCACAGCTGCCCAAGCAGCAGCCGCCTCACAGGCAGTGGTGCTGGAGCAGCTGCGGGAGAAGCTGGAGACAGGGGAGCCCCCGGAGAAGAAGGTGGCTCTGACAGCAGAGGAGCAGCAGCGGCTGGTGCAACATGCGCTTCAGCACAACCTCCTGGCCGTGGCCTCCCAGTTCCCCATGAACGTCAAGATCTCCAACCGAGGTAACAATACTCAACAGCCTGGGTCATTCCTTTCTCTGGCACCCGAGGTGGGAGCAGCAGCAGCGACTGGAGTATGGATGCCCAGAGGGACTGGGTCCCAGCTTATCTGTCTCGGACAGGTTCTTGTTTCTGTTTCGCTTAACACTCATATTGGTATTTCCTTTCCCCAGATGACAGACAGGAGACCGCATTGAACCTGTCCACCAACGGCATTAGCAGTATCAACATGTCAATAGAAATAAATGGAGTTGTCTACACAGGTAAATAGAAGGGCCGCTTGGCCTGTGTAATTGCGGCCGGGAAATCCAATAACTTATAGCCACTGCCTGGCCAGCAAGTCCTTCCTTCAATCTGATGTCTTTACTATAAAATCCATTGTAATGAAGTGGCAGGGCTTGGGGAGAGGGGGCAGGAGAAGGAGGGGGTTGAGAAGGATGGAAATTGGCCCAAAGCAGGTGCTAGCAATGAAGGGCTAAAATGGGGGATGAATAGATGGACGGATGGATGGACTCTGGCTGAGAAGTGACCCTGCACCTAGGGTCATTCCACACCCCAGGGTCCTGTAGGCAGAGCTTGAATTTGGGGTCACCCCAATGCTTGTGTGCCCAGAGGGTCTCTGGCTGGGTATGGGGCTTGATTGCAGAGCATGGTGCAGGGAAAGATGTTGGGGTGCTTTGCTGGAGCAGAGGATCCTTTGGGGAGCATATGTGCACCAGCCTGGCTAAGCAGCCCATCCCATGACCCCCAGATCCATGCCTGTCCTGCTGAGACACCCCACAATTAAAATCGATGGCTTTGCCTTCAGAACTTAAATATTTACTGAGCTGGAAAGGTCAGGGCTAAGCAACATGTGGGGCTGCAAGCCAAATGGGCCCTGGGCCACCCCACAGGCTGCCCCACGCAGGTGAGGCTGACTGGGTTGGGGGAGACACCACAGGTGAGAAGGGGCTGGAGCCCTCATGAGTCTTAGTCCCACACTCCCCGGCCTGGGTGCTGGGGGCCAGGTAAGCAAATCCTCCAACCCTGGGCTTGTCCTAACCTGCTTGTTCTTGTCCCCCAGGTGTCCTGTTCGCC
>VWZT01010230.1:0-19772 GCA_013397055.1 Pachycephala philippinensis
CCAGGTCCTTCTGGATGGCATTCTCTAAGCACTTTATGAAACTGTACTTTAGAATTTATTTTTATAAACAAGTAAAAAAGAAACATAACCATCAGCAAAATCTATTGTTCAAAGTAATTAATGTTGCCACAGGGAATGCAATGGTACAGATCTGTGTACAGTGATTCTGATTCCTAGTTTCTTTGTGTATTTGCATTTCGCAAGTGCTTGGGTAAATTTGGGTCATGCTGACAATTAATATTCACTTTCAGCTGTTGGCTGCTTTTTCTGCTATCACAATTAACTCCTGGTTTAATCTAATTTATAGACTGGCATAATCTCATACATATATATATGATAAATTAGATAGATAGATAGATAGATAGATAGATAGATAGATAGATAGATAGATAGATAGATAGATAGATAGATAGATAGATAGATAAGACAAACAGATAGATCAGCTGCCCTATAAACAGTACTCCTCATTAATATTACGTACGTGATGCTTCTATGCCTGGTCAACAATCAACTACTTTGGGGTATAATGCTGGAGACTGTGGCACCTGTCTTACTCTTCTTGACATGTTCTGTAAAGGAACAAACATCAGTGGCCTTTCAATTGCACTTTGTGTGTTCTTGTCTTTGGGGATGCAGCCTTCAAGGAAGCAAAGAAAAGATAACACTTGGCTGGTGGGACTTTGCACTTTGCTGGATGAAAGGAGGAGATTTGTCAGTCACCAACTGAAAAAGGAGCTAAGATCATGAAATGGGCCCAGCTAAGTTCTTTCATTAACTATATTCCTAAAAATGACACAGAGCATGAGCAACGTACTGTTTTCCTGATGGACAGGTGAAAGCTTGGCATCTGCATTAAGAGGGAAGAAATTAAATGGAGGGGAGAGGTACTTACAATGCCTTATTACCCTGCATTTTTTCAATAAATTGTATTGTTTCTTTGCACAGCTAGTAAATGTTATCACATCTACATTTCTTAATTATGAAGCCAGTGCTGATGTTCACAGCATATCTCCTGCAAACTTAAGGCTGGACAAATTGTCATCACATTAAGCCCTTTGGACAGTTATGCCTCAGGGGGCTCAGTCAATCAACAGCAGCAGAAAAGAGTTGCATTTCAAATTTTCTTATTTATAGGACTTGAATAAGCAATGAAAGTGGGTGCAAAACACTTTTTAACTAAATGTACTATTATCATCATAACTTGCAATCTGAACATATGACATTCAAAGTTGAGAAAATTGCTTATGTTTCAGGAGACTCAACAGAGTTAATCGGCAATCAGAGATCGCTCAGCTGCTATGCAAAACAGGAATGGGGAAGAAGCACAGCAAAATGCCTAGGAAAATGGTGGAGATGAACAACAGAAAGAGGTTGTTCAATCAGTAATATCAGCAGCAAAAGGTATATTAATGCACTTATCATCAATTTTCTCATGTACATCAGCAGGAGAACGCTCACAGAGACCATGGCTGGGCCATGGTTATACCCTATCCCAACAGGTATCCAAGTACTGCATATAATGTTCTGTGTTGGAAAAGGCAAGACAAAGCACACAGTGCTTTAAATTACTAACGTACATGTGTGATACTGGGATGACCACCAGAAGGCTAAAGAACGTCCCTGTGGGGGATAATTGACCTGATAATTATAAGACTGAGATCTCAGTTTCTCCTGACAGATTTAACTATGTCTGTGTGAGCTTCAAGGCCATAGCACTAAAAAGACTTTTAGGCCCTGGGTCTCTGGCTCCTGCAAGACTATTTCAGTCTGTATTTTCGATGTGTGTTGTATGAGAACATGCTAAATATTATAAGACATAAAATTTTTCTTTTTGTACCCATTGTCTCCCCTGTGCTTGGCAGAACATGTATCTAGAGCAAATATATGTATATATATTGGCAAATACATATCCAGAGCATAACACGCTGTGAAAAGGACAGTGATCAAATGTAAAGCCTTTGCTGTAGCTGACACTTCAGTGCTGCCAAGCACTTCCACCCCATTTCATAGATCAGTTTTTATTTTGTATTATTGTGACCACATAAAAATGGGATGGTTCATTTTTATTAATTCACGGTTCTACTGCATGTGGTTTGCAGTGTCAAGGTGGTGAAGTCTGGAAGCGGAGGGTCATATTTTCAAACAATATACATCAATATAACTCTAGGGAAGTCATTAAGCAAAACCTTTTTCACCAGAGAGAGAGCAGCTTTACCTGAAACCTGTAGCGTGTGGATTGTGATTTCTGAATTGACAGCAATAACTTCTTTACTCAGCGTTTTTTCCTTTAAAACTTAGCCCATCTTAATAAAACTTAACCCGTCTTAAATCACATATGTATGTGTATCCTTATAATTTTAAATACTGTCATCTGCCGTTTCTGCTCTTGATCCTCCCTTTATACCGCTTCATTAAATTATTCTTGTGGAAATTATGTTTTACGACATATCTTAAGAGCACACAGGACAATCTGTGGATATTAGTGTAGTTTCTCCTATTTGCAAAAATCAGGCAGACATCAAAGGGCTTAAATGTTCAAAGGCAAAGCAAGTTTTTTCTCTAATTAGTTTGTGGTTTAGGTTTCAGTGTCAGAAATTATGTCTGAATTACATCTGTAAATATTAATTCTTATTTATTAATATGCCTGCAGATCCCTTCAGTAGAAAATCTTAAAATTCCACAAAATCAGACCTCCCATAAAAAATAAAATTTCAATCCTTAAAATGAGAAACATAGGAAGAAGTGCTATTGTCAGCATTGTAATATATATTTTCAAATTAAATAATTTAAGATCAATTGTTTTGGTTTCTTTGGTTTTGGGAAAGAAAGAAAAGAAAGAAAAGAAAAAAAAGAAAGAAAAGAAAGAAAAGAAAGAAAAAGAGAAAGGAAGAACCAGGAAAGAAACAAGTTTAGTGGAGTAACAGATACCTAAAGTCTCACACTCTTCTGTCTTACAGGAGCCAATAACAAGCCTAAGGTTGATGTTTTAGAGGAGTCATGTAAGTGTTAAACAGTTGTGATGAAACAATCAGCCTATTGGTTAAGTCACATTAGTTGAATTAAAAGAGTTAACAATAAATACATTGAAATTGAAATTAATTAAAATGCCCTGTTGTAAGATTGGAATTTAGCCAGTTGTGAAACAGCCTGACAAAATATATTACAAAGTCAGCATCTAATCACAGTTTTAATGTAAATTAAATTAATTTTCACAGTTATTTACAGATGTACTACTGCTAGGATATATGTTGTTATATGTCAGTATAGTTTCAGGTATTAGTAGATAAAAATTATTATCTTTGGGAAGATGGCCTCTATATTACTGCAGAATAATTCTTAGTTTAGAAATAAGAAAATTGCATTGAATAATTTAGAAAATATTCAGGAAAATTGCATTTGAGCAATAGTGAATATGTCTTATATATGCTTTTTCTCCACAAAAACTACAAAGGACAAGTCTACCGATCTCAGCTATAATGCACAAATATTCAGCTCAATATTTTTCCCCAAATGTGTCTTTTGGTCTTCCATTCAACACCTGTGTCGACTGCTATGATAACAATTATATAAATAAACACTATTATCCTTATATTTCTGATGAAAAAAATTATTTTAATTGGATAAAACACCAAAGCAAAGGAAGCTGGGGGAGAAAACACAGAATTTATAGCCACAGCGCATACCAAACCAAACACAAAAGACAATTTCCTGATGCCTACACTCTTCTACAGCCTGACTTCTGTCTCTCAATGTGTTCCAGCTTACAAACTGTACTCAAACAGATCTGATAGCAATTGACAGGGGTTTGCAGGTGTGTCCTTTTTTTTCCTTTTATTATTTCAACTTGCATAAGATAATACTCCCACATGGAAATCAGTTGCTTCCACTTCTTTTTTGCAGCTTTAAAAAGCAAGATTCATAGCACCCGCACACAGATCACACCAAGGAAGTAACAAACACCTAACACCAGGTGTATTCTTTTGCTCCAGCTCTTTCACCTGCACAAACATGCACAGAGCCCAGAACTGTGTTTGAGATAGCAGGCTTAAACTAATTCCCAACAATACTGTATGCCCATAAGTAATCTTAAGATTTTACTAAAACAGCAGCAATAGGTTCAACGCTGCACTAAAAATTGTATCCAAAGCCATGTTGCAACATACTCCAATTAATGTAATATACCACAAAATCTCTTGAAATAGTATTTCAGTCCCAGACATTGAATAATATATTGTCTAATGGTCCGACTGTCAGAAAACTAATCCAAGTTTCTTGTCAAGATATTTGAGGCAAAACCATAGCATGAAAATTTGGCCTTCCATTTATTTTTCTCCTCTGCGTGCACTGAACATCTTTCATTCATATTTAGTAGGGAGGTATTCCCCAGGCATTCAAACCTCATAGCCTAATTCCAGTTTGAGATTTGATTATCCACCTTAATCCCATTAGACACTGATCTTTTAAACAGCAGGAAAATTGCTGACAAAATGCCACCAAGAACATTAAAATTCCATTCACAGGGGGAATTTAATATTACAATTAGTTGCAGTAGCAACATAAGCATTGTAATTGTTTACATTTGTTTAGTTACTGAGCAAGAATTAAAAAATGCCGAATGAAATGAGCAATTGTTCCATAAGTGAAAAAAAATATTAGAAAGGAAAGCAAGAAAACTTCAAATTCTAACCAAGCAGACTAATTTCCGTTTGCTTAGGTGGTATAGATAATTTTAGTCTAGTATTAAAAAATGGATTTTTTTCTTCTCTGAATAAATGAAATACAGGCATTTCTTTTAGAGTTATATTTATAAGAAAGAAACATTTCCTTATGGAAATACGTGGTATAAGGAAATCTGAAGTTTTCCATCACTTGGGGAATCAACCTCAGGGCAAATACGTAGGGCCCGTTTAAAAAAAAAACAGCTGTACTGGAGGGGACCTGATTTATGTTTCTTTTTACTGAACCCCTAGTCTTCTAAGGGACTAGTTTTGGTGTTTCACCCTCCATAACACTTGACTTATCTGTATAGCAGTCTATGACTGTACAGCAACCTAGGCCTCTCTTGCTACAATTTAGGCCATGACCTCTTTTTCTGTCCATCATAGTTATGGACAGTACATTTCTCCTTCCTCTGTGCATATTTGAAGGTCATTACGCTCAAATGATGGAATGGGCAGACAATAACCTCATGAAGCTTAACAAAGGCAAATGCAGTGTCCTGCCCCTGAGGGAGAGTACCTTCCTACATCTGCGCAGTCTGCTGCCCAGCTGGCTTGGGAGCAACTACACAGAGTGGGACCCAGTGGATAGTGTCTTAAAAATGAGTTCATCTCTTGTTTTTCTAGTCAGGTCTTTACATAGATGTGTTTGTGTATGAAAAGGAGTTACTGAGAAGACACAGATCGCTCTTCTGGGGGATGCAGAGTGGAATACAAGGGTTCGACAGATACAAGTCAAACACAGAAAATTCCAGCTGGACATACAGCCAATTCTTCCTCATAAAAGTGAACAGGAACACTGGAACAGGTTACTTACTCAGAGAGGCTGTGAAATCTCCATTATTCCTGCAAGTTTTGAAGCCTCCGCTGGATAAGGTCCCAGGGAAGCTGATTTAAGTCTGAATTTAGCCCTGCTCTGAGCATTTCTAAAAGGTATATGAAGTCTTAATCATAACCTTCAGCAACTAGTATCAAGTGAATTAAGAGACAGAAAATCCAAATGCTTTTAAAGGAGAGATAAATAATATCAATACACTGGAAAACAGACTGAAAATGGACAGGGTGAGATCCTTCTCACATACTGAAAAAATGCATAGAATTCAAATAGCATAACACTATAAGAATTTATCAACATATTTCAAGGTATTTTATTCTTAATACACCATGTGTCTTTTGACATTAGCTTATACCTGTACCTTCTATCCTTGCTAGCCCTTCCTACACACTTTTCTATAAAATGTGTTCCAAATCTGCAAAACCCAGCATATTATGTCATTATATTCAAGGTTCTATGGTTTTTTTTAAAGAGTCATTCTAGATTTGGAAAAAAATCAGAGATATCCTGGAGTTGTTAAAAATTCCAACTTTATTCTCCTTATTAAAAAGATTTATTATTTTAATTACTTCTATATTCTCATGTGGTAGTATGTATTTTTTTCTTTTTTTATTTTACTGTGTTTAAAGACTAGCTACTTTGGTAATGAGCATCCATGCAAACAGTAGTTGAAAGGAAATTCACAAAAACATGCATAAGCATGTGCAATTGTGAATGTAACAATACACATTCACAGTGATGAGAGTTAGCAAGACATCTCTAGGTGGAGTAGCAACATGAACAGTAAAATATTCAGTAAGTTATATATGTCTCTGTTATTTTTCAGATTTTTCTCTGAGAAGAAGTATTTTGGACCCAAGGTATTAAAATATAATATGGAAGTTTTAATTTCCTCCCTGCTTTTTCTAGTCAGCCTTTCTGAAAATGCACATTGGTTCTACAAGCCCCTTACTGTACTGTAAATCCAATTCCATATTGCAAAGGATATTTTTGTTTGTTTGTTTTCTGGGTGTATCTTTGGGTTGGGGAGGACTGGCTATTTATATTTATACAATGTTTTCACTATTAGAGGAGAGGACAAAAGGGGAAATTGCATATTGGTATAAAAGAAACAATGAGAGTTTTTATTCTGAACTGCACAGATTATTTTGTTGTGTCTGCTCAGAATTGCATTTTACCAGACCTGGTAAATGGTCTGGTCTGGTCTTTCTTTATCTGGAATAAGATAAAGAAGACATCTAACACGCAGTGAATTCCTCCTGTTAACATTTTGAAGGATTATGCAGATAAGCCAATCAGGCTTTCATTCCTTCCCCAAAAAACCCTTCCTGTTCATAACAAGTGCTTTAAGATGTGAATGTAGGAAAGGTCTGCATCAGCCTGCCATCAGTGACCACTGCTGACCAGAACTGGAAAGCACCAGATAGGCAGACATTTGCTGCCCTCTTTTGGAATATAGAAGTGAAGATTCAGCAGACAATTCTATGTGGTTTTGTTTTTATCAGATGTTTCCCTTTGCCACCTTCCTCACAATCCATGGATTTTTAGTCAACTTCTTGCCTTACTGAATTAAAAATTCATTGCTGGGTTAGGTACTTAAAATTCCACCAAAACAAAAAAAGGATTATTAAGATGGATTTTTTTAGGTACACAGGTCATTTGGATACAGTGCACACATTCTTTAATAACTGAGTAATTGGGCATTTATTTTAATGGATAACTCTCATATTTTTTCTATTAATTTTAACAAAATGGTTTTGTGCAAATGTGTGAAGTGTGTGAAGTGTCCTCGAAAAAATAATAGAGTTGGTCTTTCTGTTGTAACAGAAAAAATAATTCATAAAGAGTGATAATGTCTCTTTATGTGTAATAACTCTTTATTCATTATTTATTCTTTATTGATTCTGCCTTCACTTTGACCTGAATGACATTTCACTAAATATTAGAACTAATAAGCTAAGAATCAAATGAGATGTCATATAAAATTTTAATCTGAAATACTACAGAAGTCTAAGTACCTTATCAAAATTGTCATCACCTACAAACACAGCAAGGAAATTATCAGCAACCTATCAGAGACCTTAAGTGGGGCATTAGGACAATAGAAACAGGATATAATACCCATCAAGGTCATCAGAACTGTACCAGAAAAAAATGGCTGTTTGAAAAGAAAGCAATGAGGAGTGTTTTGAAGCAGTTATGGTAGTAAATTAAGGAGCTTCTACTAAGCAACGTAGGTTGCTAAAGATAACATCATTGTATGCACAAAGGAAAGTCCATTTACACTACAATCACTGTACATACAGGTTAATCTGTAGCAATACTCTTCCCTGGCCTTTTTTTTTTCATCTTTTCATCTTTTCTGTATATGACAGAAAGCATTTTTGCTGTCATTGAAATTTTTGGGCAGGAAAACCTCAATCAAAATAAATCAACCTTTCTTATCCTTAAAAAATACTGTCCTATACCAATTTTATACATGATAATTGTTTCATCGTTGTGCTTTAATGAACATGCTATGTTGTAAAAACAGATTAGGACAATTCCTTTTGTTATCAAAATCTCTATAAAAGCACTTTATAATAGACATCACTAAAATAAATTCTCTATGTTTTATGACAGGTCTCAATCTTAGAGCAAGATCCTGAGACCACTATTTCCTGTGTTTGGGTAGTAGCTTTTGGACTTTCATGTAATGTCTGTTTTATGTCTAGGTCAGGCTCTATGAAGCTCCAAATTCTAATTCTGCTGGGGGTTTAAAATATGTAAGACATTTGTGAATTGTCTGGTCCTGTGTAAGAGAATACAGTTACTAATCTGTGTGAGTCTAGAATTAATTACATTGCTTGGTGTGATTTCTATCATTGAGGCTACTAAAGTAAGTTTAATTTTGACAGTGATTTATCAACATCATCAAATTTGAGGAACAGGATGGTAAGGAAATGTAAATCTTTTAGAAGTTAACTATATATTGACAAATTTGTCACATTCAATGCAATGGCCCTACAGCCCCTACTCAGTGAAATATCATTAAGCAAAGCTCTTACATAGTACCTTTTCGAAACAGGGCTTACTTTCTAGAGAGGAAGTTAAAAAGATACACAGAACTCTAAAGCTTTCTTGGATTATATACAGGGCTGAAATATTTCTTCTCCATTACTTACCAGTTTGTTAAGCTTTCAACTTTAGAGGTATTTTGGCTTTAAAATACAAAATTACAGTCATACATTATATGCTTTTTGCAGTATAAATATTTTTCTCATTGCTCAGAGGGACCCAGGAGCCAGATCAACCCTTATAATTACCCCGTCATTTTCCTTGTTGATTCTGGACTTAATAGGAATAACAGTGTTCTTTTCTGTTCACCTTAAAAATTTTGAATCATTTAATCTCTTCCATATTTAGTTTTTGCCACAGTCTTTTTTGCAGTTCTCAGCTAACTGCAAAAACAGTCTTTTTTGCAGTTCTAAGCTGATGGCTTTTTTGCAGTTCTCAGGCTTAATTAAACTAGAACAATCAAATCCGGATTGAGGATATCCCTAAAATGTTGCTTTGGAAAACGTGAAATATGTTTTTATTGCCCACTACATCCTCATTAACTGGGCTTATTTATTATTTACTTATTTCCTAGTATATTATGCATACTATGTGTGTATATATACTATAGTAGAAGCAATTGTGACCAAACTGTGTTAGTCCGTTAAGAGTACAGGCCTTTAAAAATGGGTGTGGTTTTTTACATCTTTCACAGAAACTAGAATATCTGTTTCACAGAAACAGAATAATTTTAGTCTAAGCCTACCAAGCAAAAAAAAAGAGCATTTAATCTACCAAAAACACAGTTCACTCTGATTCTGCTCTAATTCTTGAAGTCAAGAGAAAATTTCCCTACAGTTAGAGAAATCTAACTGGTTTTAAGTGGAGTCTGCAATGATTTATTAGTTTTTCAGCCATCAATATTAGAAATCTACTGAAGATTTATCACCTGCTATCATAGAAAATTATTTTTATTTATTTTTTACTTCCATTTCACCTGCAGTCAAGAATTTGAAAACTTTCTCAGCCATAACTAGGGTATAATTTCTGTCAGTGGCGCTTCCAAATATACAATCAGTCATTCTCATCAATAAACTATGATGACTTTAGAAAGTGGTATGTGGGGAAGAGAGTATAGAAGCCACAGCACCGACAATCTCAGACAATAGATCATTACAATGTCCTCCAAGGCCATCAGTGGAATGGCTCATCTACTGTCTTTACAATTCCCCATGTAGCTATTCAGCAGAACTGATTGTGATAAAGAATTTGTATAGGTGGCATTAGATTTTCCATAAAAGGTCTTAATAGCTTATGTTGTAGTAGGTGTTATAACCCTATTTTGAACCCATATCTTTCCAACTATATCTGCAAAAATCACAGTTACATGACTGCATTGGTAAAAAGCATACATTTGTGTTTGCACATAAAATCTGAATGTCTATATATCTACAGTTAGAGATTTTGTCTTTTTCCTAGAGTGATGATGAATGCCATAATTAAAGCAACAGCATCTATAGCCAGAAGAGACTTACTATTATCCTGACATGTTCAGATTTTATCTGCTTTCTTTCATTCGCCAACCGTAACACAAAACTTTTAAAACACGTAATAACTATTGTATCATAAAATTTTGTTTTTATTTATGTAGCCTGTAAGCTTTCCCTGTTCCTATCAAAAGCAGTTTTTTTCCGCAAAGTAGTTAATTGGCTTCACAGTTTAATTTACTTGTACCATAAATTGCACGCTGCCTGAATACTACACTATAACAACAAGATGTCAATATTCATGAAGGCATAAGGATACCATATACACCATAAACTTGCACCACCTTAGCTCTTTCAGTAATGTGTTCATATCTTTAGGGTCATACCTTTTAGTAGTTTCAATAACCTGAGAGGAGTAAAAAAGACATATATAGTGCACTTCCAGGGGACACATGATGAGTGCTGTTTAATCGTATGTGCAGTATGAGCTGTGTCTCTCTCCAGAGATCTTCAAGGGTTTAGGATAATAGGAAGGCAAAGAGAGACAGAGAGGTGAACCACAGCTGTCAGCTTTTTTATTCCCAGTTCTGCTTTGCTTAAGGGTTTTAAAACTGTCACTAAGATCAAAAGCCTAGCACTTAAGACAGCCCTCAGGCAGTCAAAGAACAACACTTTCATGTTTAGTGCCTCCCACCAGAATTCATAATATAGAGGCTGCCTACCCTTTCTACAATTGCAGCATTTCCTAATTGGGTATAATGCATACTAGCAAATGTGTATGCCGTCAGATTTCCTACAAATCTCTTGTATCTGAAAGTTAAAAATATGTGAAAATATATGCCAATATACTGAAGAATGTACTTAACTTCTACATGTCTAGTTCTGTCCAGCTACCCTCTGCAAAGGAAACTTCACAGAGGTCTAGGTTCCTCTAATCCAGGAAAAAGTCATGCCCACAGTATTCCTTGCTATTTCAGTCCCTTTCTGTCTTAGAAATTAGCTGCTGGCCATCGCACTTTGAAACATAACTATCAATCTCTATATGAAGATGCATCAGATATAAACCATAGATACCATCCAGACAGGTTACTTCATAAAATCTCTGAGACATCTGCTAGTGTTATTTGTAAGACCTCTTCCTAACTTGTTGATTTTCTAGTTTTGTGTAGAGTGCTACTCACTCTGACAGGCTTCAAGACAAAACTCACATTTAAATAGTGGTAAATCATATATGTGTTCTCTTACTGCAACCAAACATAAAATAAGATAGATAAGTATAGAAGATTGATCATTTCTTGGAGGCTTTTTTTGGCTTGTATTTCTGATCCATTGTCAGAAAAAAAAAATTAGTTTAGAACAATATTCCCAGAAGGAAAATATTTTAATTTGTTTCTGAAGTAAATGCAAATTACTAATGTCAGGAACTTCATCTGCACAAAATTCTTCCAAAAAAGATGATTCCAATAGCTAAGATTCTTAGAAGTATGTAAGATTTATAATATCATAATTGTTTTGGAGACCCTTCCTTGAAAAAAAATTTAAAAAGAAGAAAATTATAGGCAGCAAGCTTTAACGTGACGTTTGAGTACATGTTGGCTATATTCCTAGAAGCATAATTCCTAGGAAAGTGTCTTCATCAGAAACCATAGAAAGTGCACCCCATGGAGCAGACAAAGTAGTATTTATTCAGCCCTATGATGACATTACCAATGGTCTAGCCTTGGCCACTCATCTCCTGGGTGATTCTGAACAAATTGATCCATTTTTGTCCTTTTCAATAAAACAGAGACAATGACATTACCTCCTTTGGGAAGCTCTCCAGCATCTCCTGATAGAAAAGGTTGTTAGGCTGTAACTTACAGCCTCATCAGAACCAAAATAATTTTTTTATTGATTGTCAGTGAAAGTAGCTTTTTCAGGACTTCCAGCTTTCTTTCTAACACTTCCAAATTTCAAGTCACTTTTGCTGACCCATATTATATCTCTTCCTCTATATCTGTACGGCACCCAGTACTGAGATATTTGCAACCTAATGGAGTGCAACAGAGATCATAACAGTAAAGTGTAAGCTTAGAGAGGTTTTTGAAGTCCAGTATTAGGGAGAATATTTTTTTCAGAATTCTGACTTTCAGAGTAATCGCTTAACCTCTGCTTGGAACCACAGTTTGGATCACAACAGCCTTTTGTCAGCGTAAAATTCTAGAGTCATTGTATGAAAACTGTTGGTGAAAAGCAACCTATGGTAGTTGAAATACCTCTATTTCAGTGTCATTTCATTTTTAGTTTTGCATGCATTTGCCAGAGATAAGTGTTGTGGTAGCTTGTGTCCTTATTGACTTATTTCTGTCATGAGATGTTAGTTGTAATGTGGCATAACAAGCCGTGGCACAGTAACCCAGTACAATCCAGTGAAGCACGGTATGCAGGAAACTTCACTGAAGTGCTCTTTTTCCCTTCTACAAAGATCCGACCATCTGACACCTACAGTCATCTAAATTTGAGTGAGTAGATGACACTGGAAGGCAAATGGAACTATGATGTTATTACAGGATTTGAAATGTGATAAGTAAATTCTTCTAATTCTACATAGACAAACAGAAAGCAATAAACCTTTCAGGTAATATGTGAAACAGCCAAACTGTAAAACTTTTGCAGAAGTTATGTAAGAGAATTTTCTCGTAATTTGTGTCTTAGATTGATTTTATACAACCTTCAAATTAACCAAAAGCATGAGAGAAAAGATCTGAGCCTGTCTTTTCTGTGCTCCATCATAGTAAACCACAAACCATTATTACTGTAACAAAATATCTCTAAAAAAATCAGTCAAATTATAGAGTTACCAATTAACAACACCCCAGAAATATGTAGTTTTAAGATAGCTGTGCAAGAAAATGTTTGTAATAAGTGCCATAACCTTTGAATCAGATTTATAAGAGTTGATCATACTTCTAATAATGTTAATAAAGTACCAAGAGGCTCATGCATTTTCACTTGATTCAAAATAAATCCTTCAAAATAAGCCATAGGGCTTGGTAGATCTGGGTGCAGTTTCCTGCCCTGCTCTGAATTCCAGATATGTAGGCTCTGCGTGCTTCCATTCTCCACTGCTAAAATGGAAGAAAAAGTCTATACTGCTGCTGTCAGAATAAGTGGGGTCTGAAGGACCATAGTTTCTCACTCCTCGTGCTTGGTGCAGCCTCAATTGCTGTGAGCAGTGTGCCCTCTGAGTCAGATGACAAGAAATGGACTACAGCACAGCAATGCTCAGCCTCGCCCTTGCAGAGTCTTTCTGCCACACTGCATGACTGAGTGAGTTACATAAAGCCAGAGCCTGACCTGGTTAAAATTAAAGCCAGGAAGATGCCCTTATTAAGGTCTAGAATTTGCAAGCCAGCTGGCATGGGAGTCTGACAAAATATTCTGTCTCTCACCCCTGAAAACACCATGAAGCTGTTCTCTACCTTTCCCACATCCTGAGTGACTGATCCTAGTAAACTTAGACTCTCTATTGCAAGTCTTTCCCACTTACGCTAAGTAACTTGGATATTGATTAATTTGAGTTTGATATTTACATTTGGTAAGGAAAAACCCCTTCCTTAATGAAGGGTGTGAACTATTTATTCTTCAAACATTCATCATGGCATTTCCTAAATTTTCAAGAAAACTTTTGGATCTCAATACTGAGTGCACCAGCAATTATCTGCGATTATTTTATTTGTGCATGTACAAAAAACAAGGCGTGTAAAGAAGGAATTTGTTTCTTAATTATTCAAAGTACTCATTAAAAACACCTATTATAAATCTCTGAGAAACAATTCCTTCTTTCAGTTCTCAGAGCCTGAAAAAATTCTGGACACACACGAAGTGAGTGAAGAAGTGGCCATCTTAGCATTCTAGACAAGAAGTCTATACACATTTTTTTATATGTAAGTTGAAAGCAATGTCAGGTGCATTAGACTATAAACTCTAATAGAATTGTGAAGTTTAAAGCTATTATATCTGGAAAATACCCAGGCTACCTACTGATGCCTTTTATCCCCATTCATTAATATTACTGCAGCAGTCTGTGTTCTGAAAGTTCTGCCTAATGGTTCAGAGCCTTGTCATGGAAGGCACTGTACATGCAGTGCTGTAAAAGCTTCCAGTGGAGACATGTGAGAGGCTACTGGCAGTACTAAAGACTACAAAAAAAGACAAAATGGGAGAACTGGAGTGGGAGCTCTAAAGAAAGAACATTGTGTCATGTGGCCCAACTGTAAAATAGAAAAATTGCATGCAATTATTTTCCAAGCTGAGTGTGATGATGTGAAAGGGACGAACTAATGATGATGCACTCTGCTTGTTAGAGGTATTTCCTTCCTGCAGCTCAAGGTTACAAGTGCTCTTTGCTTGGCTTTTTTTTCTTCCTTCCAGTAGAATTGTGATGGTTACAAATAAATTCTGTAAACAGGGAGTTAATAACACTCCAAAGACATTATGAAATAATTTTAGTTCCTAATGCCAGACATACAGTCTTGGCAATATTTTTTTCCTGACTTCGAGCATCCTGTATTGATTGATTAATTATTCTACCAATGAACTAACAAATATTGACCTTATAGAGTTGAGCAGCATTTAGCCAAAAGTCAGTAATCCACATCGATCACTTAATGGAACATCAAAGCTCAGCATCTCTGACAGTTTTATGTCATTCAGCAAAAATCTGTCTATGTTTTGATGATACCTTGACCTTTCTTATTAGGCATCCTTGAAAGAAAACTAAGAGCAATAATAAAATTAAACCTGTGGATAATACTTTATTATCTAGAGTGAAACAGTCACTCAGAATGCTCCCTGCAGATTTACCTACAATCAGGGGCAGTATGTCTTTTAAAAACAAAAACCAGCATTTTCTAGTTCTACAATCAGGCATCACAATATACAAATGCGATTTTACAACATTAGAGTATTAGGAAAAAATAAGGGGAAGATGCTGGTGTATGTATTTTAAAAAAAAAAAAAAAAAAAGAAAACTCAAGCCCACAATTTCAGAATAGGACTGTGAAGCCCTTTTAATAGCTAGGGATCTGTCTGTGCAGCTGTCACGGCAGCAATTTAATTCACCCTGCCTGTGCACAAGAGCTATTGCTAACATCTCTGATCAGGTACACAGAGCAGGGTTACTGCTACAAGCCCTGAGCAGATACAGAGAACACCCTTGCTAAGCTTATTTGCTCTGCTTCTGGGGTATGTTTTCAACCTCTAAACCTAGCTAATGTGCATTTTCACACACAGCAAACATCGCAATCACATATGACTGAAAGCATAGATGTACCCTGAGGGGATTAGTGAGAGGCAGTAGCAGCTGATGGGGAAGGTTTCTCACACAGCTTCCCTCTGCAGACAAGTAAAGTCTCCAGAGTGTTTGCATTAGTGGCTAGCACCTCACGCCAGCTCACCTCACTTCTTCAAGCTAATGCCAACCATTAGGATAGTGAAATATCCCAATATATATCTATCCTAATATTATCATAGTCAGAAGTAAGCTTCAGTTTATACAAAGTAAATCCCAGATCCCTGGGTGACAGGAGCAGTGGAACAATGACAAAGAAAGCATCAAAATTAAACTGGGATAGAAGGAGAAGGTAGAGGATTATCACTTCAGTTTCTTAACCCCAGCAGCTGAAGTAGTTCATCCCCTTGCAAGAAACAAGTCTAGGAAACCCCCCTAGGATATCCTCAAGCCTAGGAAATCACCTCTTTCTAGTTTTACAGAGGGTTTTCTCTAACCTTCTTGTTTTATTATTCAAGTATCACTTGCCTAGAACAAGGTGCTGTAGAAAGCACATTCTGCTGGTATTTACTTATCTAAGTAGCTCATGAGACTCAGGCAAGAAGCATTTCCCTGCTCTGAACCCATTGCTTCCTTAGGCTGGTTTACAGACAAAGCTAGTCCAGCCATCCCTTTCCCTAACTTTCAAAGATCTTCTTTTGATCCCAGCCTAAAATGGATAAATATACATTGCTGTGATGTCTCCTACTCAATACTGCTGCATAAAGAAATGTGTGAGTAGGGTCCATCTGAGTTGTGAGAAATGGTAGAGTTCTACTGAAAGCCAAAAGAGAAAATGAAAAGAATTTCAGTCCCAAAGCTTCGGAAGGCTTTGATCACAGCAATCTGGATATAGACAGTTGGGATTCAGTCCCCTGAAAATGTTGCTACTGTAAGTCAAGATCGTTACCATAGAGGTGTCTTAACGGTGGTTATTTCTTATTCACTGACACAATAATTCATCTCTTCAATTCTTCTAGTCATTTCACTGGGATCTCATGGGAAAGTCCCTGGGTTTGGTGAAACTTTTCTTTTTCTACTAATGTTGCTTTGCATCCGGGTTGTTTTTTTGCTTTTAGTGGCTGATTTTTACTGAAAAGAAAATTTTTCAAGCTGTATTGGTGAGCATTTCAAATATTTTTTCAAGAGAACATTTTAAACTGGTTGCCAGCTAAACTGTATGCATGAGTTACAATGAGAAAATGGTGCAGTTCAATATTAAAATAGATTATGCTTGTGGTTCAATAAAACTCTGAGCATTTAACTTTTATATCAGCTAACGATGTGGTCCAAGTAAGAAACCAGATTTTGAAAACTGCCCAGTAACCAGCAAGCTTTAAAAAATTAACCTTAAGGGGACCTGAAATTTTTGAAAATTATTGCATTCAGTGTCTAAAATCCATCACACATACTTAAAAAACTTACCTCAATTTCGTTAATGAAAGTTATGGGATACAATATTTCTTTGCAGCCTGTAAGTGTTGCAAGGTAATTAACAGATTATAAAAAACTACGGAGCTGTAGAAATCCACCTGCTGCACTAATCAAGTGGTAAACAATCTCACCATTTCCTACATTCTGGCTTCGGGTATAATTGTCTCTTACAAAACCTTTTCTAGTAGAAGAAAATCATAGATAAATGAGCTGTAAGTTCATCACACACGTCCATCTCCTAATCTTAAAGCACAATCAACTCTAACTTGTATTATTATACATAAATTCTAGGGGCTAAGCACACTGGGTTTTTTTACAAAAATTCAGATATATTCTCTGTTCTAGTTGCTCAAAACCATAAGTCTATTTCTTATGATATTCAAATTCATTGTGTGTGAAGACATACAACTCCCCATTTGTTTGTTTCTATTATACTAAATAACACACCTTATTTAAGAGTTTCATCTGAAATTACGGCATGGAGCAGAACTCTGGAAACAGACAACCTGACTTCCTAAATTGTCTATAATCTAGAATAATAACTAAGCATTTTACCACACACAGTATAGATGAAATTGTATGCTATTATCAGTATCTGGAATAAAGGACACTATTTGTCTGCTGCCCTACAACAGATATTCATGTCTGCACATTCACACAGACAGACACACACACGCACTTCCGTCTACAGAACTGAAGAGATACATTATTTAAAACCACTTCCAAATGATGGAGGGGGTTTTTTTATTGCCCTGCCACATATAATATATGCTTTGTGCACAAAACTATATCAACTAGCAAACTCAGTTGAAAATAAATTGTGCTGTTGTTCTTTTCTTGAGTGTTAATTTGCTTCTAAATTTTCTATATGTACCTTCTTTAAAATGGTACATTCTGTTTCTATTTTACTGTATTCAGCAATCAGTGTCAATTACTCTTGGTAACCATGGCAACAAGGCAACTAACTGTTCTTAAATCTTCATTTGTCCACTATTTTTACAAAATACTATACAGTTAAGAATGTTTTCTTAATAAATACATAGGGAAATGCTGGAAGGGAGAAATGCATAACCTCTTTTAACAAATAATATGTTGACAATATATTCTACAATATAAACATATTTTCTATTCCAAATTTAAACATTCTTTAGGAATGAACCCTATAGTAATAGCAATTCCGCAATTTTCAGGATCTTCAAGACTATACTCCACAATTTTGCATTTCTTGTGTGTATTTAATACCTTCCCAGAGGACCTGTGGAATCTTTTCTGATATTGGGAGTTTACCTTCTGTTATAGTCTGCTTCTGGACTGCTACTAATATTATAAGAAAATAACTACAGACCCTAGCACAAGCATGATTCTCCAGCTTATTTTGGCAGCCTCAAAGGTTAGAAAAGTAGGCAGCGGTACAGAATAATTTCAGCTGCTTCTGTGATTCTCATGAGCTCCAGTCCAAACATAAAAAAGACTGTGATATTTGTGTGAAGAAGCGGGGACTTGATATGGGCAGATCAAGGCAGAACAACACTCAGCAAAACTAAAAAGTGTCATGCTGACAAGTCAGAAGTGAGAAGACCGGAGAAAAGGTTTTTTTTTTCATGTAATCATGGAAATCTGTACTGAGATATCAATACAGCAAACTATGTGGAAGGAAAAAAGAAATGAATGATTTTGTGCTTCTCTTCCGTTTGGAGACAAGAGCAACCCAATTTCTTTTTCAAATAAAAAGCACTGAAAAATGTAATGTATTAAAACGATTTCATAACCAGTTTTGGGGGGTGAACTCCTTAGGAATGCATTGGTTTTTATCACTAATGATAGAATAAAGTAAGCAAGCCTTGTTGTGATGTGTGCAAAAATATTTCCTTATCACAACATTCTATAAAATTACAATATTGTATACATTTATCCTGTTTAATACAGAACAGTTTGCATTTAATGCTGCAAAGTGCGCAGTCCAGTTTTACTATTCTCTTCTTCAGACAGCTGCTTCCAGAGTGTCTCTTTCTCTTAGCCATGTGCTTCATACCACTGTGAATTTCTCTAAAAAATGTTTGGTTTCTTTTCATGTAGTGAGAAATATACGTGCACACACACACAGACACACACACACATCCTACCTGCATTACTTGGAGCAGAATTGTTACTTTCTGCACATGAATCTAGAAATACCAGTTTGCCACATAAAGGACTAACAAAAACTACAGGGTACTGAAGTTGGACTTTCAGAATGGAACTTTTTTTTAGCTCTAAGCAGATATTTCTATACCCTATCCCTAGTAAAGCTCACAGAATTTTGGATTTGGTTAGCAAAAAATGCACTTGTAGTTGCAGTATCTCATGATACCCTCAAGTACCTCTCCGTAGACAGTGTCACAGCTGCCCAGCAGTCTTATCCACAGTCTCATTTTACCCATACAATATAAGCAAATGGAGAACTCTACACAGAAATGGGGCACTCTGGGTATAGGTGGTGATGGACATGCAGATTTAGTCCCAGTTATTCTCTCTGCTCTTTCAGATTTCTGCAAATCTTTTTTTTGTGATTATTGAAAGCAGTGGTTAAGTCGATGAATAATTGCTTTCTGCAATAAGTTCCCATCTTATATATACATATATTTTTACATAAATTTGGGCATGAAATAAGATGTGGTAGGTTTCACAACTGCTTTTGGTAAATATGCAGTCTAAGTACAATCCAACTCCAAATTAGCAGCTAATTTTTGCAAAACAGACACTGCCTTGCTGCTTCTACAGTCTTACCAATTGCCTTGCACTAACCCTTTTACAAATCTAGATGTAACCATTTCTCTCGTAAGACTTCCTTGAATTTACCCTCATCAGAAATTCTTTCTCTCTGACATAAAGGTTAAATAAAAGTGTATTCTGACAATATATAACTTCTACTTTACAAAGATAGCTTTTGTTTTCCCCTTTTTTTTTCTCTC
>VWZT01010231.1:0-11835 GCA_013397055.1 Pachycephala philippinensis
TAAGTTATTCCAATATCTATAATTCACCAACATGTTAAAACTGAAACAGACTACAAAAAAAGAAAGTAACATCATCATAATTAAATGCCATGGAAAATAATGTGACACGATTTTCTGATTTACGATGATTAATCCATTATTTTAAGTGAAAACTTGATAAGGCTACTTCTCCCAAAAAATATGTACGTGTATGTGCACTGATTAGTAGGCTGCACAAAAGAAAAAAAGACACTATAAAATTCTGTTTTCAGTATCGCGAACTGTTTTCCTCTACACCAATATTATTTTTAGGCAGGCTCTTTGGACAGAGATAAACAAGGGATTGAATTCTTTTATAATTCCGCAAGAAATTCATTTTAGTTTGAACCTAAAGAAGACTTTTCGATGTTTTAGGAACAAGCATTCATGAGATCACCATTTCATTGAAGAAAGCAGCATTTGTTTAAGACATATTTAAGACTAGCAGTTACACAGCAAAAACTACTGAATCAGAGCAACTCAGCACCATCAGCATGTTTCTCCTACTACACAGTCTTCAAGAAAAAAAATTTCATACTGTCTGTGATGACTACTCTTAGCAGTTGGAGTGCAGTTCGGAAAAAAATGAGTTCCAGTTGAAAAAGAGATGTCATCCTTTTATTCTTTTTCCTTTTTTTTTCCCTTCTTTTTCCTTTTTTCCCCCCTCACCCCTCCCTGCTCCCTGTTATCAGGTAGTAACTTCCCTTCTTGGAGCTCAAGTCAGTTTCAGTAAAATACCCAGAGTTTGAACAGCCCAA
Source organism: Pachycephala philippinensis (assembly GCA_013397055.1). Classification (NCBI taxonomy): domain Eukaryota; kingdom Metazoa; phylum Chordata; class Aves; order Passeriformes; genus Pachycephala; species Pachycephala philippinensis. The sequence goes on from VWZT01010231.1 coordinate 777, forward strand.
ATCCAGCAAAGTGGACTGGAAACCACAAAGTGCAGCAGGCAGAAGAATAAGAATTTCCTCCTAAAGATCTTTTTTAATGCTAGCATTTTATCTTTAATAGCACACCCACCACAGTATTTATGCTGAATTTGATAAACCAAGTAGTTACCATTGTGCATTGCTGGTGATTATAGCTATACTTTCACTATGTATGTTACCAGAAACACAGCACACAAAAACACAACTTCACCTATTGGTATATATCAACATGTTTTTCAGATTAAAGGTGAAAAATAAAATTACCTGCAAACTTAGATTCTGAAGTGAAATCCCAAATGACAAGGGGTTATCACGATTTGTGATCTAATAGAACACAGGAAAAGACAAAAAAAGGATTATTTCGTACTCTATAAGCACATATATTTGGCTAAGAATTTAAGTATCTTTATGTTTTGGTACAAGCTTTTTTTCAGGTTTTCTTTTTCTTTTTTTTTTTTTTTTAATAAGACTAAGAAAATTCCACAACTGTACTAGTACTCTCTCAGCATGAAAAGTAACTAGAAGAAATCAGACACGTTCTCAATTTCATGTTACAGTGCACAACCCCTTATGCTAAGTTATACAGAAGTACTTACATCATCTTCATAGCGAATATGGATGTTGGAAATTTTCAACTGAAGATTTTTGATGACCTGAGTAACTAGCTTTTCTACAAAAGTGTCTTGTTTCTCTTCTTTTACTTTATCTATGTTAAAGGAAAATAATTTAATATTTTGTTTACATTTCAGTATTTTTTAAAACTAGACAAAACATTAACATAATAAATTTAGCATGATAAGCGTTTTAATTTTCTATTACATGGTACTCCAGTTGTATAAAAACATGTTTGTTCTGTATAATCTACAACATTTTTATTCTCAGACTAGAAAGTTTCCTAGCTTTACTATCTGCTGAGTGAAGAATCAGGTAGTTCAAAAGCATGACCAGCACCCACCAATACTCAAGGTGGCCAATACATATTTCTTGGAAGTACTAGAAGTTGAATTTAAAGATAAGAATTTGCATGTATCAAAGAACAGATTTAAGCAAACCTTTAAAAAGCTGTGTTGGTAAAAATGCTTTGATATAGGAAACAAAGTTAAATTGTTTCTTATGAAAGAGGAAAGAAAATGTCAGGCAACATATGACACAAAAGTAATATTTTAAAAGCCCAATTTATATCAGATCACATCAATGCTCAAACCTTTTTATTTTCAGAATGCTGGTTCTGCAATACTGATGGCAATTATACCTAAAAAAACCATAACTAATAGGTTTTTAAATAATAAGGCAAAAACAATCTAGAACACTTTGACAAAGTCTGCATCTTTCTGGATTAAAATAAAGAAAGAAGCAGCATCACTTTCATTAGCTTTTCCCATCTTACCTTGGTCAGCTATCTTCTGCTTTGCTTCCTCTATCCTCTGCAATTCCCTTTGTCTTGCTTCTAAGAGTTGCCTGGCTTCTTTTTCAGCATCATATTTTATGCCTAAACACATAATGTAAAAAGATATAATACCAAAAACCCTTACACAGTTTTTTAAAGATACTGTTTCAAAAGCTGTAATTTTTACATTTTTGTAACAGTTATGTAACAGCAAAAAAATTAGGTGATGAAATCTAAATTACTGAAAGACTCCCACTCCATTATTTAATCGTAATTGCTAAGAGTATCTACTAGGAATAAAGCTCATGAAAACAGTATCAACCTACTCCAGATACTTCTGAAATCCCACCAATCTATAGTCACTCCTTCTTATACATTAACTTACTGGCTGTGGGCACAATAAGCAAATAAACTCCATCAAGGACTGCCTCAACAGGTTGAGTATAAAGGTTTTGCCATGGAATCTGTAGGTTAAGTTGACCTACAAACACAGAAGAAAAAGGTTGAGGTATACAGTTAAATAGTTGACTGGAAAAGAAATGCAAAGATAATTGATATCAAACACAAAATCTCTTAACAATTATTATATTGGACAGAAAATACCCCAGTGCATCTGAGGCAGAAGTCTTTTGGGTTGCATATCCTTACACAACACACAAACAAGACGAGAAGTTTTTCCACGAGGAGAACTATCAAGTCTACAGTCTTTCCTTACTCCCTTGAATTACATTCTTCCTTCCAAACAGCAATGTCTCCCTCCTTGAAAATCCACTGCAGCACTCTCAGAAACAAGAAAAGCACATGGGCAGCTCATACCTCATCAGTCAGCTAAATGCTACAATTTGTAAACACAGGGATCATGATGTTACAAGGTCTCTCGTTCACCGAGTGCCAATTTTAATAAAATATTAAATCAGTCACAGAAAATACATTATTCCAGGGTAGATGTAAAGGAAGCATGACGGCTTTAGACTTTGTTTACTTTAAGAAACCACTAACTTTTACAAGACAATCAAATTGCAACAAGAAAACTTTTTATTTTAGCAAAAACAAGGAAGGAGATGAAAAGGCAAGTGAAAGGTAAAAATCAGTTGTGAAGTCTTGTTAAGACAAGGAATAAGATCCAGTCCTGCCCAATTACTCATCTTTGCTGTGTTGGGGTCTTTTCTCATTAATACTGAGGTGATTAAACAAGGCTCCAGCACACTTTATCAAAAGGAGCATCTCCAGAAAGTTTTTTTTTTTCAGAAGAGACAAACTTCAGAGTGCACAAAGTATACAAATCAATGAACATATGGAAATTTCTTGCTTAGAATGCCTAAAGTCACTTGCAAGGAAAGGTAATATGCTTAGAAACTCTTGCACACATACAAGATAAAATTCAACTTACTAATATGTCCTGCTTTAACTTTAAATGGCACATCCAACTGACTCTGAAAGAAAGAGGTTTAGAAAATTTAAGCTCAATTCAGCAACTTGTTCAATGTTCCAGTGCAGGAAAAGACATAAGGATAATTTTAACAAACCACTGAAAAAAATTTCAATATAATGGATAAGCAAGCATTTGGTTAACAATTTAGACTGTTAAGCCATGTTAGGCTAAATACATTCCAGAAACAAAGTCCTAGCTTCATGACCTATGGAAAAAAAAAGTCTTTCAGTACCGCTTTTGACCTAAACACATTCTTTTAGCAATTGCAGAGAGTTCTCTTAAGGGAAAAAAAAATGCATACACTTTCCCCTTGAAATTTAATCTCAAATTAATCAGATAATCTATATAGGTACACAGAAGGCAAATCAGTAAGCTTCCACTTTAAAGAAAAACTAAAAAATGCACATTAAACCCAAAATATAGTTCAGGAATCATTTTCCCAAGTATTATTGTTATTTTCACTAGCTTACCAGTGCATTTTCTTTTATTTCCAGATTCTTCAGTGCTACAGCTCCTAAAAGAAAACAAGCCAACAAGTAAAATTGGAATAAGCAAAATAGTAGTGCTACACACTGGAAGTCCCACAGTCCGAATCAGTGGGTTACAGAAGCCTAGAAGATAAGGGGGCTAATGTGTATGTCTCAAACATCAATGGAGGACAGCAGTGGAGTCAACCAAGAATTGTTGGTAAGAACATGCCATGAGAAAGAATGGGATGCGGCAGGAAGTGAGGGCCATGCAGATGTAAGCCAGAACTCTTCTTGGAAAAAGGTGTATGTTCTGGGTCCTGAAGTAGAGCACAAGCAAAGGAATGAGGTCAAGAAGCAGGCACGGACTATCAACCTAAGGTCAATCCTGTATGGAGGGATCGAGATCACCAGAGACCCCCAAGGCCCTCTGACCCATTTCCAGAAAGGTCTAAAAGAACGAACTGCACATGAGAACTCATTTCCATAGTAAACAAGCAACTTAGCTCCATGGCACGGAAACCTTAACTGTGTAAAGGTACCCACATCAAACCTGGGCACACATGTGCCCCAGGACCCTGGACACCCCATCAGCTGCATGGAGGCTGGAGCCAGGACTGCCAATCTTTCTTCCTTTCTTTCTCTGTACCACACTTTAATCTCTGCGTGTGTCTCTTCTCTTTTACCCTATCCCTTACCCAAGATCTGTCACCATGTGTTTATACTATAAGGGACTAACTTACACCAATTTCCATGCTGTGTGTATAATTTAATAATAAAACTCTGTAAGTTTTTACAGACACGCTGACCTTTGTTGTTCCTTTTTGACCACAGGCACTTACAAATCTTGGGTGCTCTCTTCCCCTTCACAGTGGGACACCCCAGTGGTCCACAACCTATGGTTCCCAAAATCTTTACTGTGGAACAGATCCACATCCTACATGTCAAATATCCATGAAAGATGATTAAGACTATGAAAGATGATTAATCATGCTACAAAATAATATCTGAGATTGTCTCATGGAGCTTGCATGTCCATGCAAAATAACCTAAAATTACTCAAAGTAAAAATGCTGGAAATCACTGTCTCAATCTTGTAAGGACCCATTTTGAAATCAAAAATTAGCTTCTCTTTCCTCAACCATCTGTTTCCTATGCTTGTAGAAATCTAGCAACAGTAAATGTGAGTGGAATTTTAGCCCTCAAAAGATTTTACTCTTGCCAGTTTTATTTATAGCCTTACAAAAATTCACAGGAAGCATTTCAGTAATCTAATTTTTAAAGACAGAAATTCAGTATACTGTGAACGAAGAAAATTTGAATTGCAAGATCAGTTTTACAATATAGTTCACATCAAACACTTGCCATAACAAAAGGAATACTGGGACCGGACAACTCATAACTTAAACATGCACATAGTCCAAAGCAATGTCTTCTGCAAAATCTACAATGGAGCTCCTGCAATGGTTACTTTCAAATTAGTTGTATAGCATTAACACATGCACATGGAACAGACACCTGATACAGCTGAGCAGGGGCATAAATGAGATTCCAGAAACCAGATGCAGATTACAGGCCTGGAAAGGAATACAACTTGAGGTTGCAAATGAAGATTTAATTGACTCAAAAATGCTTTTTTTTTGGGATGCATGTTAGAAATAGCAAAATGTATGGGGAAATGGAAGCTCCAACTGCAAGAATATTCTTGCAGTTATATAGTGCTAATGGCAATAAACAACTGCTCTAAATACCACCAATTCTGGGAAACTGGCCCCAAATCTCAAAAATGCACACATTAGAAGAATTGGCTCAAATTGCTGAACTGATATGGAAGTAATCAGGTAAACTAATCCATTCATCTCATAGCATTCGCAAAGTACTATGAAGTTATAAATGTTTTAATGTATTCATTGCAACAATTTATCATCACTTTCCAGTAGAAGTCTATACATCTGACATGTGCTAACATCAGCCTCTCCAGAGAAATGCTACATGCAGAAGGATGTTTTTTGATAGCTGATGATGCTGCTGTTAAGCCTTAAAATACACACATATTGCCAGAAACAACAGAAAAGGAAAAAAAGATATAAAAGCAAAGAGAGCATTCCCAAAAGTAGTCTGTAACTACTCTAGGAACTAGAACTGCACAGTCTTTGTAGGCAATAACAAGGTGACAGTTTTACATACCATTGGTTCAATTCCATTCTAAATTTATTCCCTGATAAATCTTACGCTGCAGAGACCATTTTAACACTAAAAAACACCCTGCTTGCTTCTTCAGTTAGAAGAAGCAAGAAGATATCACTAATTGTAACTGTATTCAAGGCAAGTAACTCTAAAGGTATCCAGAGCAAAGGTCCAGGTTTGTAACCAAGTTACCAGGCATGACATGCAATTTCTGCAGGTCAGTTGAGCCATGTTAAAAACATTCACAAGGAAACTGTAAGACTATGTGACGCATGAAGCAGTTTAACTGGGTTGAGTTTCTTCACTTTCACTGATGGCTTCGTAAACATTACCTCTCATTTATCAAGGGTCTGACACCACGGTTTCGCAGAGGCACAGTAAGTCAAGCTACAATAATTTGGCAGCCTGGATGCTTCCAAAAACAAAGTACTGCAAAATGAGTAAAGATTATCTTAAGCATTTACAAACAATACTTTGTGGAGGCAGAACTAGCTCTCATTTTACCTGAGCACATCATAATGGCAGACAATAAACATGGAATCAATAATGTTTCAAACAGGAACACTTTGAAATTTCTACATTAAATGCTGGGATTTGGAAGTGGGGCACATAATTCTGCACTGTTTTTACTTATGATTTTACAACTAAAAATTTTAATGTTTTAGTTAAAAATCACTAGCAGAAATACACACTAATAGAACTCCAGGCACCTGAATTCTAGTATATAATTACTGAAACACATTTACTAAAATATAACAGCTTACTTACAAAAACCTCGATTGAGGGTCTGATCACAGTGAATGGACTATCAAAGCACACAAAAGGCTACAAAAGAGGCACTAGGTTTTGTGTATTGATGTAACCTTTCTTTTTCCTACACTTGAGAGAGAGTCTGAGAGACTGAGTAAACATTCCTGACGTAAAACAGAAATATTTCCAAAGCAACAACACTTGCAAAGCTTGCAACCAACTCTGACGCTCAAAATTCAAAATGCATTTATTGACCATGCCAGCATTCTCTTTCATTACCGAAATTTAGTCTCTACCATATGTAGCCATTTGTCTTGCAATGAAATGTAGATCTAAGTGCAACTACACTGAATCCTGACCATTCTGTTGGGGATGGGAGGCAAAAAACCAAAACCCCCCACAAACCAAAGCAGAAAAATCAGGGAACAAACCCTAGTTACAGGATGTAACACAGCTAGTGAATTAGTCTTGGAGTACTGACAGTAGATTTTAATTGCAAAAAGCAGGAAATACATCAAGATTTGATTGTTAGTTTTGCTGATGGTCGGTTGGGGTTTTTTTGGCAGAGGTGGTGTTCCCCTGTTGGGAGCAACTGGATGTTTTGATGACAGAAATGCATCCAATGCATGATTAAAAATTACCCAACGAAGCAACCTCAGAAACTGTATGTACAAGTAGCTGGAGTTGTATAAACATCTAGAGTTAAACATGCAGGCTACCAGCCAAAACAATAATAAAAGCCAGAACAGTTATAAATATCTATAGCAAAGTCTAGGATTTATTTAGGCTACACTATAAAGCAAATTTTTAGATTTACTGATCTCTGGACAATGTGCATAATTCAATAAAATAAAACAGTTGTCAAAATTCTAGAATAAACAGGTTTATAGTTTTAATTTTAGATACTCAAAATAACTTCATTAATTTGAATGCACGAACCAACATCTACTACCAAGGATTCAGCCTGCAAAAAGAGATCTGGTAAACTATTTCACCAAAGAGGCCTAACTGAAATTTTGTTATGGTTGTAAACGGGGGGGAGAAGGAGAAAATTAATCTACATAAAAATCCTGTAGATTTTACCTAATTAATCACTCTCTGATGTCTTGTAAATAAAGGGGAAGGGGAAGGAAAGCAGATGAGAGAGAGATGAAAGATAAGCAAAAGCAAATACCTTAGCTAGTATCTGATCAGTACACAACACTCCTGTTCATATATTTTAACAAAATTTCTGCTTTTTTCCAACAGCACTGTCAGCTTGTGAACCCCTCTGATCACTTAATACAAACAGCTGCCTTTGCTAGTCATTTCCCTCTCATTTTTGTGCTGTTAATCATTTCTGTCTAAGCATACCCTCTAGAGACAAGCTGTAAGTCTTTCTGCATCAGTGTCTGCCAAATACCTCCTCTATTGACACCTATTGTAAAATAGGTCATGAAAGACAACAAAAACTACTAGACATTATGTATCCCTCAAGAGAATTCAAATTACTATTACGTAAGGGGAGGGGAGGAGGTTGCACCTGCTATACCTAAACAAGGCAAGGTATGCAAAAGTAGTTNAAAACTTGTGAAGCAAAATCATGTTTGTGCTCTTTCAGCCTTAAAAGGAAAAAAAAAAAAAAAAAAAAAAAAAAAGAAGTCTTTGTGTGCTCACAAACATGCCAATTATCTGCCTGTATCAGCTTACTAACACAGCTGCCCCAAAAAGAGACACCAGCTATTCAAATAATAAGTTGTGTTAAGTAAGACATGCTTGAGACATTACCTAATAAGCAAGTGAGCAAGTGTGCCAAGCCAACTGAGAATTAAGCTTTTTAAAGCGCAGTACAGAGGGTCTGACCAAGACACTGAAAGGTTATTTAGACATAGTCAAAAGAAAATAATAGCATCATGAACTGTATACTAAAACAATTGTTTGGTCTCTCAACACTGTCTGGAAACCTCAATGGCACTTCACTTCTTGTCAAAGATAACTGTATACATCTCACATTGCTGCAAGCATCTTTTCAGATATTTTAACTTGACCAGGTCTAGAGCATTCAAAAATATCTAACTCACCCAAGTACTTACCTAACCGGTTTATCTAAGCCAAGTACCTGCACACTTGTTAACACAGCTCATTAAAATTATCTTTAGCTCATTGAAACTTAGTGAACACCAAACAAAAAGAGGTTAAAAAACACTGTCCTTCCCAGCATCAGCCATCCAATAGCTTTCTCTGATGGCTGCCTAACACAGCAGTCTTTTACCCTGCTTCATATTAATGGCATTCCTTACGCATACGATTTTGTCCTTCTACCCTCTCTTCTGAGCCTTGGCTTTGCCAGTATTAGCTTTACACGTTCAAATTACCTTTCTTACATATGTAGGTTGAGCTGCCTTCAACTTTCTGCACTGCCTTTTATATTTCAGGTCATTCAGTTCTTGCAACATTCTCAGCCATGAGTTTTCAGATACCACATCTTCCTTCAGTACTGAGACAGTCTACATTTTCACCCTTCCATTTGAGGGGTTTTTAACAAGAAAAAAAATCAAAGCATTTCTGTAATTAATACCATGTTAATGTTTTTTCTGGAGCAGCATCATCACACAACTTTACTACACAGATTGAATCTGGAATAGCTTTAATACAGCATGATGAATTCTCTCATTTATTCAAAACCAAAGTTAATATTAAGCATGCTCATTTAAAAGTCATTAATAAAGCTCTCAATTTACAGAAGCTGCAACTATGTAAAATTAGGTTTTATACATATATTCAGTCTACAATCAGGTTACCAAAAAGCAGTGGTGATTTGTTACAAGGAAAAAAAAAAAAACCAAGCAACTTTCTTTTTTTTTTTCCTTTTCATTTGATGGATTTAGGACAATTTAATTTCAATAGGACATGATTTATGTAAAGCTTAGCAATCATGACACACAAAGACAAACACTGTATGAAAACATATAGCTGCCATGAAGATGCTTTCAGAGCATGCAGACAAGATTTAAAACTATTAAGTTTGAATATGAAGGCAAAAAAGTAGGTTTTTTTTAACACCTCAGTTACAGAATTTTAGTAATTAAAAAGCTAAAAAAATTATCCATAAACTTTAGGTATACCGTGAGTGTAGGGATCTGCTAATCAATGATGCACTCCATATAAAAACAGTATTCTACTGCCGTTATTACTAATAGTCATTGCCTTTTAGATAGCAGAATGCAATTTCTAGGTCCTTTGAGATATTTTAAATTAAAGAAATATTGCAGATGCACAGATAATTAAACACAATTTTATTAAGTCAAAAAAAAGCATCATGTGGTAGACCAGAATAAAAGAAGAACTCTACAGGTGATGCCTCACCAATGCTATACAGCAGCTCTGAGCCTCTTAGAGCAAGACATAGATAGCTCCATAGATCAGTATTCACTATAAACAAGTCAACAGGCTATGTAGAGAAAAAATAATTTTATTCTAATACATAGGCACTAGAGAAGCGAGAAATTTAATTTAAATAAAAATATACTAAAGCCTCTAAAATATGAGAGCTTCTTGAAGAGGAAATAATAAAAAAGAAAATCAGGTTCCACAAACATGAAAAAATATGTCAGGTGAATACCAAAACTTCAAAGTAAAACTGAGGGTTTTGGTGGTTTTTTTTAGTTTTTAATTGGTTTTGGTGTTTTGTTTTTTTTTAAACTGAGACAATATGCATCTAATCTGTTAATAGCTGCTTCACAGAGGCATAAGCTGTCATGATTAACCATCAGCAACCTAGCGACCTGGAAAAAGAAGCTTTTTCCTTTTTTGTAATGTATAAACATTGCCTAAAACATTTACACAGTGTTTCATATTTTTCATTAAATATTCTCCCTATCTTCACTGAACAGAAAGAAGATACTATGGTAACTTCAGAACTTCAGTACACAAATCAAGCAATTAGTTTGACACACTTTTGCTGAAAGGTGCAATTAGTCAAACCTTTCAAATAAGACTCACCTAATCAGTAAGAGATATGTGATATTAAGCCTTACTGCTATAGATCAAGGACTACTACTTTGTCTCCAGCAGTTACATGTGCTGTTGCTGCGTTAAGACTCCTTATAGAGACTGAACTTTACAAAGATGCTATAAATGCCTTGACTAACTGAAGGAAAATTACTGCAGAGATGAAACTAAATAAGGACGCCATTTCGGAAAACAAGCGTGAAAACAAGAATGTCCATGAAGCAAAAAGCTCCAGGAGAAGCTTATAAAATCTGGTTAACGTATATGAGTGCCTAGGAATGGAATTGCAGGTAGGCAATACCTCGAGGATGTTTCACACCTACTAATATATGAATGCACCTGCAAAAAAACCCTGAACCTCTGTGTTTGCTTTTGCTGATGCTGCAGACACCTGGGATGCCCATTCGAAACCGAGCCAACAGTGGTCGCTGCACAGGCATCTGTTCATGGTCTGTGTCTGACAGACCTTTGACGCTGTTTTGTTGTACATATCTTCCAAGGGGATCTCAAAAGACCACGTTCAAACAGAACACTTTACTGCCATCAGAACTGGCAGGTTAATTTAATTCTACAGACCACCGTTTACCTCGCCTACCACAGCTAGGAACCACCTCTGCAAACACCTAAGGCAGTATCTACTCCTGGTTCTTTAAGGCTAAAAATAACAAATATTCCAGAGCTACAGATGACAGCACCAAGAAAAAACGGGATGTCACTGCCGTTCGCAGAGAGGCCACTCACTCCCACGAGCACTAAAACGCCATCAAAACCCTTGGCGTTTACGCACGGTTTATTTCCGGGCGTGGAAAACGCCCGTAAGCCAGTTCA
>VWZT01010232.1:0-89530 GCA_013397055.1 Pachycephala philippinensis
TGTTTCCTCCTTTTTTTTTCCTAACCTCTATCTTGACATAGACCACTGGGACATCAAATAGAGAGACAGCAAGGAAATGTCACAATGAGCTTCTACTGACACAAAAAGCACACAGCCAGAAGAATCCATCTTCCTAAGGTCTGTGATAGCTATCAGATACATGCTCCCACCTCACCAGCTAGGAAATGAATAAAAATTTAAAAAAAAANAAAAAAAAAAAAAAAAAAAAAAAAAAAAAAAAAAAAAAATCAACATTTAAGCATACTGGAAAGGGTCCCATGCTGGCCATTTCAAGGAAGACGGCAGAACAACAAAAATCAACGTACCAATGTCTTCCTGGGGAAACAGAAAACAAGACCAGAAAGTCAAATAAACTGTATGTCAGGGAACTGTTTCCCTCTGTGATGTACTTCTGGATTCTGAAGGAACAATATTCCCCCATGCCAAATGGACATGATTTCTTTCTGTTATCAGCCCTTTGAGACGGGATAAGCCATTGGTATAGTTAAGAATAGGAACAGAATCCCAAGCCATCCATTCTACAACAATATTAGAAAATTTCTGCAAGGATTCTTATTTCTATTCATCAACTAAAGAAGTTGACAGATAAGTCTCGAGATCTTTTTATTAAAATCTCCAGGGACATTTCCATTTCTGGTTTATGGTGATGTGAATTTGCCCTGCCTCTACTTAGGGTACTCTGGAATTAAAAAGCTATTGATTATAACCAAATTGAATATTCAATTTGAACATGGAAGATTTTACTTTTACAGGGACTGTCAGCACAATCAAACCCAAAGCTCTGCCTCTGCAGCTGCTCTCTGCTATGGGGCCAACCCGTGCTTCCAGGAGAGTAGTACAGCTGTGGCATCACAGAGCTGAGCACTATAAATAAATGTATAATCTCAGATTGTATAATCCAGTAACGGGATGGGCAGGAAAGTCTTGGTTTCGTAGTCCTAAAGACCCGAGTCTCACCAAGAACCATGATAAAATTCCTACCAAAACCAACGGGGGTCAGAAATCCACTTCATGACTGGCACAGCATCCCAGAGCAGCTACTGGGCTGCATCACAATTAAGTCCTCCCCTTAAACCAACCCCCAGCCACAAAGCCAGAGAAAGAACATGAGCAATGATCAAGCAAGCAGCCAGGAGGCACACACACACTCCTGACAGAATTTTTATCCTCAAAAAAGGGCATTTTTTTGCAACTGGGCAAAAATAAGCTTAAATATATTGAATACTAGCAAATTGCACATATGTCCCACTCCCCCTTCTCCCCCACAAAACTTAAGATCAAGGGAGTAGGTTTTTAACTCAAATTTCAGTTATACTCCCCCTTTCATATTGCAGTGTTTTCTTGTTCAGAGTTGGAGAATGAAAACAAACACACAAACAAACAAACAAAAGCACCACAAATATCAAAAGCAGACACTGAAACCTGAAATTGCTTCAAGATACAGGTTTCTTTAAAACAGTCTTGGCTGAAGCTAGGGAATAGTTAAGCAGTAATTATAATTTACAGTATGCAAAGAGGAACTGTAATAACTGTACATCTGGGCAGTGGGCTGAAGTGGCAGAGATGATGTTTTATTCCTTCTCTTCCACACTCCTCAAGGACATGGTAGCTGGCATATAAGAGCAAGCAGAAAGGTAAGCACTCGCAGCGTGACAAAGCTTACATGTGAAGGAACTACATCCAAGTCTTTTTAAAATGCTGTGTGTCTATATACACACACACACACACCCCCCCAATACAGACAAGTCACCAAATAAATTATCTGCAAAGTTTACTTCTCATTTGAAGGCACAGGCTTGGCACTGCTGGGAGCCAGAAGCTGAATGCCATTAAGATGCAGGCTCCAGCACAACTGGCCAAGAGGCAGGAGCTTCATGGAGGCCCCCTGAACCTGAACGGTACAATGCTGGTACCCAGCTCTCCATAAGATTATTGAATTACAGAGTTACCCTTTACTGAACATCCCTGTGCAGTCACCTGCCCTGCTGTGGATAGCAGATGATACAGTTGAAAGAATTCAAAAGAAGGAACAAAAAGCCCCCCAAATCCTCATGAAAATTAACATCTGGCATGTGCTCAGGTTGACTACAGGTTCTAGAACTGCAAAGCACCATAAAATGTTAGAGATAATATATTAACTATTCCCGCCACCCATTTTGCATTGTTTAATTTTGCGGCAAAGTAACACCAGTGGAACGGCAGCTACAACTAAAGCTGCCAGACAACTCTCCAGTTACTGATACAAAAAAATTTCTCCATTTACTTTGCTTAATACTAAACATTAACATTTTACAGCATGGGTGTGTTTCAGACCAAAAGAATCCTTGTTTTAAGAAAAATGCTACGGATGTTTCTGAAAAAGCAAAGTGAAGGGAGAACACTGTTTGGACAGTATTCATATTTCCTACAATTGATCCTTTGAGAACCAGCATTTCCATGTTTCAGTGTACAGACTTTGAATTAACCTTGGAGCCAGAGGTGGTGCTTTTTCCAGTGGAGGGAAAATCCACTCAAACCCACCTAAAAGCAGTGTTTGCATGCATTCGAGAGTGGTTTGCAGTACTTGGCAGCAGCGTTCCCTCCATTTTAGCTACACTGAGCAAGCTGCAGATGAGGGCTGAGCAAAGTTCACTCTCCTCCCTCCCTCCCTTTGCACAGATGCTCATTCTTCCTGTGAGCTGCTGCACCTGAACTGAGCTGAAGGATACTTGAATCCCACCTCATCTCTGCAAACACCTTGCTATGAACACAGACTGAGAAGGAAGGGAAGGTCCCAACCCGAACACAAAGGGACCAGGACAGGCAGCACAGTTACATTTATCTGAGGCTGCCGAGATGCAACAAGTGGTTGTAAACACAGAATTACAAGGAGAAGGGCAAGGTGGAAACGTGCCAGCAGCAGAAAAAAGGAGGAGACTGACTGCTGGGAAGAGCAGCAAAAGAGCTCTGCAGCAGTGGGTGAAAATCCAGGTTTATTTAGAACTGAATACGAGATGAGGGAGAGAGGTGAAGACTCCAGAACATCACGTACATCTCCCTGAACCTTACTGCTACTTATGACCTCTTTCTACAGCAAGTCTGCCAGCAAAAGCATCAAGGTTCATTTTTAAGGTTCAGCGAGCCACATGGATGGTAACACTCTTCCATGAAATGGAATTCACTCCACCTGCTTTCTTAAGAGGTCTCAGAAGTACTTGTGACTGTAAAGCTTTGTGACTGTACACAATCTTACCTATTACAACTCTGCTTAGTGCACAGGCTGAACAACCCATTACCTGGACACCAAATTCAAGTATATTCTGTAATTGAAAAAAAATCTATCATTAGGAAGGAGACTGTGCCTCTTTCATTTCAGAAACCTGAACAAGGCTGGAAAGTTTTAACAGAAAATTACCAATCTGTTTAAGAAAGTACAATATCACCACAAAGAATTGAATTTATCATAACTTTTCCACACGCTATTTAATAATACTTTTCATGCAAACACATGCTTTTGCCAAAGACTTCTCTCACTTTTATCTTTGAACTGTGAAAAGACTCCAAAAAGCTGTGCGAGCCAATAGCCCACATTTAAGGCAATTTGCAAACTGCGCACTGAGTTCATTAATACTGACAATTCAACAAACAACATAGCCTTTGAATAGCCATGTTGATCCCAATTTTCAGCAATTAAACTCCACTTACATCCTTCGAAAACGCTTACAGGAAACAGCGCTTACACCTTTACACATGTGGAGTCACTGCTAACGCACAGGGTCCAGGAGAATTCATGGCTTGCTTACAGCACCCCAAACTGTTGGAATTATTTTGGATGGCATTCTCTCCGGCTGTGCCATGTGAAAGGAGAGGCAGGAAGGGAGCAGGCCAGAACAAACACGGTGTGCTCCACGCAGGCAGGACCAGGGATGGGAAGCAGGCAGCTCCTGAACATCAGAGTGCACGAACAGTTCCCGCCTCAGGATGGTAACGGTGCCACAGAGGTGGCAACACTCTCAAGGAACAATCAAGGAGCTGGAGACAGGGAGACAGGAGCTGAAAGAGAAGGACCACTCCTCCTTCCTAAGGAAATTCAGCTTGCCTGCTTCCCCTCTCCTCCTCAAAGTTTGAAAAGGCTGCCATGTCCTCACAAGGCATGATCTGTTAGAGCATCAATGAAGATCTCAGAAAAAAAGTCAAATCAGTTAATACTCTGATTTTTAGGTAGGCTCTTAAATATCTTTTAAATATTTAGTAATACTAGATTCTCCATAGGACTTCTGTATCTATGCTTTAAGTATTATGAAATATAAATTAAGTTCACAATCTAGTATTTTTGTCATGGGAATGGTTCTCAAGTTCCTAGGCTTAGCAGATGGTCGATAACAGATTTCACTATTTCCTGTTTTTCCCCCATTTTCTTGGATTTCAGCAACAGAATAGATCTTTTCCTGAGCAATCTGTTCAGTTTGATTGCGTGTCTTTTCTGAATTATATCCAGTACTTATTTTCCTTTTGTAGTATCCCCCCCCTCCACCATGTCCCTTCTCTGAACGCTGAAAGTTCTCTCTTTGGTTTGTAGTTGCTGGACAAGAATAAAAGCAAATCTCAGATGAAGCAGACAAAACGTATGCTGACTTCCACGCTACTTTTCTCAAGTTGTTTCTATTATGCAAATTATTCCCAACGAGTCACACGCACGCACACACACTTCCTAACCTGCAAGTTTGTTTTTACAGAATCATGATTCACTTCTCTCAGTCTCTGCTCCAACACATTGTCCAACTTTCAGGATTCCTCCACGGAGTTACTCCCAGTTATCTCCATATGCACATTACAGGTAATTCCTACACAGCCAATTAAAAAATTCTCCAATTCAGAATAAATCTACCTCCTGCCTTGAAACTACCTCTGCCCTCAAAGAGAGGGCCAGGATGCTTTCCCTGCCTTCCCAGGTGCTGCCTTCACATCAGGGTACGTCTGCACTCTGAGGTTCACTCTGCCACAGCGGCTATTCCCCGCTCTGCAGTTGAGATGTGATGGAGAGGAACACGTTCAGCAGATTTATAAGAAGTTTGAATTGCTCTTGAGAACAGTCATCCGCTGGCCTCCCTGCTGCCATAAAGGGAAATGCTCCCAGCACAGCGACAAGAGAGGAAAATCCCAGGTTTCCTAGCTCTTTAAGCCAATGCAATAAATCAAGAGTTATGTAACTTCTTTTCTTCCCCCTCCTAAAAATACGTTCCTAGCCTGAAATATAATTATTAAGTCTGAAAAAATAAAATTATGTTTCCATGGTTTTTACTAGCTCTCAGGCTGAAAAATGGAGGCCTTCGGAAGGAAGCTGCTGTGGGGAAGCAGGAAGGTTACAGAGGAAGCAGCATTCCACTAGGATGGAGGAAGATGCACAGCACCCAGAGCTGAGAATCATGCAGAGACGAGTGCTGGCTTTTATCTGAAATGCTGCTGTCCCACTGCTCCCCTACACTCTGGGGGACCTGCTCCCCTCCTGGGGTGGCACAGCAAACACAAACACAGTCTGCTCCATGGCTGGCTGGGTTTCAGAGGAGACACCTGGACCAGGTGCTCACTCTGGTCACTAGGGGCAGAGGATGTGTCTGAGGGCCCCTGGGGTGGGCACTGCACCCACAGCAGACACATCCCTCCTGGCCCTGGAGGAGCCCAAGGGTCTCCACAGGTACGTGCAAGCTGCAAACAAGGTCATCTCCAGCAGCTCGTGCTCTCTGAGCACAGATGGAGGCACTCCAAGAGCAGAAGACTATTTCTGGCTGGCCTCCTCGGGCTGCTGTTTCCTGTCCCAGCCGAGATGAGCCACAGCCCTTTGCTGCCAGCCCCAGGAACAGGTGCTGCTCCTAAGGAGAACCAGCAGCAAACCACGCTGCCAGCACTGAGGGCCTTTGTGCCCTGTTCCTGGGAAGGACAAACTTCAGCAGCACAACTCTAGACCTCCTTCATCTAGGGAACATCAGAAACCTTGAGGGTCTGTTTCTTGAATCAGAGGAGCTGTAATCTTTTTATAACTAGTTAAATGATGTCATATGCTCATTAGCTTTCCAGACTCTATTTGGAAGGCAATTTTTTTTTTTTTTTTAATTCTCTTGTTCCCTTTTTTTCTTGACTGCTTAGTTTCTATTCAGCACGAGTGCTCCGCTCTGAAAATTCTGCCAAAGGTTTTCCACATTCTCTGCACAGCCCTCTAACTGCATTGCAGAAAAATAAGACTCATATATACACATTCAACCTTGCTCCTCAAACGTCTTTACAAGTTCTGCCTTTTTACTTTGAGTCCCTACTGGAAAAAAATAAGTTGATAATCTACCCAGAAATACAATTCTGCATGTTCCTGCACCGAGCCAAAACCACAGAATTTACTACCACAAAAAACACAGAAGTAAAATTAATGAAACTTATCTATCAGGGTTTTTTTCTCTCCAATCTCTGCTAGGTCATTGCAGTAATCCAGAAAAATAAACCTTCTGAAATCAAAACTGAAGCACTAGATTCAGCTACGCTGCTTCAATGCATAAGAAGAACCTACTCACACTTTACAGCATTTGTAAAATTAGAAGCAATTATGACATGATACAGGAATTACCTTGTTCAGTCTGGGATTAAAAATATTAATCTTGGGTAGGATGTTAGGAAAAATAGTAATACAGCAATCACAGAACTATTCTGAAATTCTATGCAAAATTAGCGCAGAATGCTCTGTGATCCTGTGAGATGAATACAGGGTTGTCCAGCATGACTCTCTGAACTGCTCCATTATGTGGTTTGCAAGCTGTATTTAGACAAAGCAGAATACAAATGCACCCCAACATTTTTGACCATACCTGAATTGTCCAAACTGTGCTAGAGCAGACTTTTTCTGAGGCATTTTCTTAATAAGTGAAACAGGTATTTGTCTCAGTGAATTGTAACAAATGACAAGGCTGAATTTCATCTTTTCCCTATTTGTGTCAGAAAAAAGAAACCAGCAGACAGATTATTTTTCTGTTATAGCACAGAAGTTCTTGCATGCTTAGAACTCTGGTTATGAAACTGGAAGAGACTCCATGGTTTGTGCCATCCTCCACCTTACAAGACAACCAGTTTCATAAATTCCCAAGCCTTATTTTAAAACCAATAAAATGTTTTCATCTTAGGACGCCCCTTCAAAGAGCTGCTTTGAACATTGCTTTTCCAATGAAAAGACTTTTAATCTACAGGTTAAATGCACACAACCCAAGCTATGTGTATTCACCCTTGTCCCAGCAGTGTTAATCTTCACCTTAAAAAAACAACGGCAAAACTTTTTAAAACGGTTCTTACTTCCTCCAAAAGCTTTATTTAAAACCAAAACAACCCACACACACCGACCATACATTCTCTCAGCTTTCCTTTCCCCCAGACAGATAGCACCTGCTTTACTACCCTCAAGGTAGAAGAGGGCTCATCTTCTCCTGAGCTTGCAAGTAAACCTTGTACAACCCCTACAGCATAGATCATCTTATTTATTTTCAAAATGTTACTTGTATGTGGTCTAATGGTGCCTCAAAAGTCTTTCTTTGCATTTTCATAAAAATAGTACTGTCCTACTAAAAAGCTCCCTTAGCACACTGTTGAGGATTACCATCACCACACAAAAGGATTCGAGTCATGGACAGGCACTGGATACCTAATTTAAAAAGTGGGACAGAACTCAAATGTAGGAAATGCAAGACCATGCATTTAGTTACTCTTGACTCTCAGCTGTTGCCATAAGCTTGGGCAGAAGAAAATGACAGAAGACAAAGATCAATTGTTATCTACTAATAAGCATTATCTGTCACAAGCCATTTCTGTGTCTCCCCATGAGACCGTCTTAATCCAACACCTCCCTCTCTTTTTTTTTTTTTAATTCCTCTCTACTTCGAAGTTATGTATTTTCCATTTGCCCCTCTACCAAAGGTTCCATTGAAATTTTATCTTAGTCTGGTAGGATTACTTTTGGCAAACATTTTATTTCAATTACTTTGCATCTACCTGTTTTTCCAACAAAAGGGTTTCTAGTGATTTGCATATGATGGACTTTAGGTTTGTAGGCTTGCAGTTCCATGGACCAACATGTTCCATTTCTTAAATTTCAATATTTCCTGGTAAAGGTTTCACATATTTTCTAATGAAATAAGCCTCGAGAGGAAAGTGAAACCTTCTCCTCCAGTCTGAGGCTGAATCAAAAAGGAACGGGTCCACTGATTTTGATGCAATATGAAGGTCTCTGCCAGCAAAACTCCCTAAAACGTTGTCAGGACACATATGGAAAATAAGTCCTAGGAATAGCCATGACTATATTTTATTACTTCCTCAAAGATAAATTTCATTCTGAGAAACTTTTGCTTCCAAAAAATCGGTAATAAAGATCTTCTTTGGAGGTTGCCTAAATCCATATACACACAAGTTTCACTTTCAACTGCTACAAGAGCAAGAAACACATCATTTCATTAATCCTGTTCTCTAGTGAAGGAAGATGTGTGATTCACACAGGAATTATTTCCAAAGGTAGACATCCTTTTTTTCTCTGTCTCTCCCCCACCATAGATACAAATATATAATATACCAGGGTTTGAAAGCAGAATGAAAACCCATTGCAGGAAACAAGTATTCAGCAGAGAATTCTGAACAATTGTCTTCTAGGTCATACAAACACCTCATTTGTCTTAAGAGATCTGCATGTTATGCTCAGGCAAAGATGAAGTAAAGGATTCTACCACTTGACTGACTAAATAAACTCAATAAATGCCCAAGATTTGTTTACGAGTAATCTTAAACAATATTAACAATTGAAGTTCAGCAGTGGAAGTACAAGAGGTGCAGTACACAAATGGCAAAATGATAATTTTTTTTAGTTTCCTGTGCAGGATAGAATCCTGATCACTGGAAACACCTTTTTGCTTCAAATGAAAGCATTCTCACTTCCTCTCTGGCACAAGATTTTCTTCTTCATATGATAAAAGGTTTGTGCTAAAAAGATACTTGAAATAAGATAAAGCCATTGCAAAAATTAAACAGGAATAAAACAACTGACGAGAGGAAGAGAGACGCTGTTGAAGCCCTAATATGCTGCGAAACTTCCCCAAAGTCATTAATGTCTCTATCAAACGCGAGAAAACTCGTAGATTCATTGTGTATAAAAAGCTGCATTACCTCACCCAGAAGCAATGAAAGCAAGAATAAATTCGAGAGAAAGCAGCCTTCTCAGCACAGCCAATTTGGTGAACTTCAGCCCTGGATTTTCATCATTGTTGCAAGGACAGAAACCAGCCAGGTCTGGCTGTGCAAAACACGCTCCAAACAGCACAGGACACCAACTTCTCCATCCCTATGGCTGGTTTTAAACATGGAACATTAAGGAAGTTCCTTTCCAAGAAAGGGAAAGGACAATGGCCCACGGTAAATTTCAAGGCAAACAACCCCCCCCCAGACTTTATATATATGCTCTCTGTACCTTGAAGGTGTTGGGGGATTTATTATGCTCAGACCAGCAGGAAAATGTTAGACCCCACCTCCTACTAACCAGCAACTACTTTTTGAACTATTCAAAGCAAATGCTTCTTTCTTCTTGGAAAAGTTTTTGCAATCATCAGGAAGGAAAAAAGAGGCAAATCAAAACTGAATTTATGAATCCAAAACAATTCCTGGAGAGGCATGTTCCCCTCCCCCAACTGTTTTTTTTTTTTAAAAATGGATTTCTAGTGAGGCCATTTGGCATTTTTAGCATGAAATACCATCAGTTCCACCCTTTGTCGTACACCACTGTCACCCTGATGTATTTTTCTCACAGAACCATCACTTTTGGGACTACTCTATCATAAGAGCCACCACATTATATTTGACAATCTGTACTAGATAAAATGAAGGGCATCCAAACAGGCACAAGGTCATTCAGACTTGAATCTTTATGGAGAACATTTAAATTGTACATTAAGTATAAAAAAGGTACTGAAAAAATCAAGATTGCATGAAAAGTGCTTTAAGTTGGTATGATTTGGGATAAAATTAGCAAGAATAGTCTCTCTGCCAAGTGCTATAAAATGATGATGCAATAATTTTACCCTTTCAAGTTAGCACATGTATGGAAGTGATTAAAATGTTTCCTTTTCAAAATTAAAAAAGAAAACTGCAACAGAGAATAGTAAAACGCTTCTTGAGGTTCAGGCATGCAAAGGAACAGTACAAATGTAACCACTTGGATTTCACAGACTAAGGTCTGTTGTTTTTTTCTTGATTGAAATCCATAGTCAAATGTTTCACACCAAGAATGAGTATGGCGTGAGATGAGACGCATTTTCTGGTTGCATCTCCAGTATCCCTAAATTCTCCAGCTGAGGATTAAGTTGACTAGCCAGGAGGACGCCAGACTGAAGGCACAGTTACAGCACAAAAACCGTGTGACACACAAAGCAATACTGCCTAAAATATTAACATTCTCCCCGCATTTTCACCAATTGCTTACACAAATGCCAGGTGTTCGGCTAAAAGGGAAAACCAAGTGAAAATTCTTCCTTTAGAGAGGCAGTGACACAAACAGGGTGAGAAAAAGGGTGCCATAAATCACATCCTCCAAACATTCAGGTTCCACCCTTCCTGGAAAGGTTATGAGATACATAGGACGTTTTACATGAAAGCTCTTTTTCTGTTTTGCATATGGGGATGACTCAGTTGCTTACTTGATCTTGCACTGGGATAGATCTGCAGGATAACCCTCTGCAGCACAGGGGCGCCGAGAGGAGTCTGTGATCCAACTGTGCTAGAGAATGGATGTCATCAGCTAAGCAGCTCGCAAATAAATGAGAAGAATTATGCTCCAGAAACGGAAGTCCTCAGCTTTGAAGAGACATGCTCTAGACCTCCCACAGCCTGCAACAAGTCATCTGAATTTCTAAATGCATGGCTTGCCTTCTGATGCAAAAAATAAGCGACTGAGATACTGCATTACTGTCCAGCGACCCTATCTAGGGAATTCAAGTGGGAATCCCAAACGCTTCATGCAGGGTCGTGCCCACACCTGACAAGACTTAATCTAGCAAGCTTAGTGTTGGTACTGCCAATGGTCAAGCCATGAGAGATGGGGAACCAGCTCTGAATTAGCCAGACAGGGACTCCAATCCACAGCTCTGCTTTGCAAAATAATGGCCCAGAATTTGGGTAAAAGCCTATCCTAGTTTGGTAACAAATGAGAGGCTGCACCAAAAAATAAAGAATACCAAGTAACAAGCAACAGAACAAAAAAAGAATAGGAAATTCATTAGGAAAAAATAAAGACGTTGGCCAATTTTCCTCAAATGACATGGTTTCTGAACAAAACTGGCAATAAGATTAGAAAGCCCAGGAAAACCCTGAAAGAACAGACCCCTTGCTAAGTTGTCAGCAATTGGGCACATAGGACAGCCAGGCTGAACAGAAAGCAGCAGATTACTCATTCCAGAATGAGAGGCTTGTATCATGGGAGGGCAATAAATAATTTCCAGCCCATTGGTTGTTTAAGCATCCTCCTAATTTACGTCTATTAGGGATATGCATATTGAGATTAGCAAGCCTGACTAGGCTGTAGCAAGCCTGTATTCAGGAGTTTGAATGAGAGATCTGCCCCAAAGAATATAGTTTTAAGAGAAGTTTTGGGGAAAGCCAATAAAAAGAAAGCAATGCAATGAAAAGCTTCCAGGCTGTTGGAAGACAAGCCTCAAATCACATGCACAGAGTCCATTACTGATGGAGACTGAGCATAACTTTACCTGTAAATATGGACTCAAGGTTTCTGAAAAATGAATTCTTTTATTCTTCAGGATACTTTAACTTAGACTAGCAGTGTACCAAACAGAGAAAGTACTCATTACACAACAGACTAATAATGGGCTGCCATCTCCACAGGCAGCTGCAGGTGAGGGAGCCACACTGCTTGCTGCCACATCTGGCTCTCAAAACACAAATGTTTCTCTGGATATCCGATTAACAATGAATTTAAAGACTGGAAGAGGACACAGCATTAATATGGCAGTGCTCCGGACTGGTAAACATAACCAACAAACATTTATTTTTATATCCACCTAGAAAGGAGTGCCACCCATGAAACTGCCCCCCTCTCTCTCCTTTTAGCTGCTGTCTTTTTTTAGGGTGGCTAAAATGGGCAAGAGCCACTCCAAAGGAGGTCACCATGACCTGCTGGAGTAAACCAGATACAGGTAACCTACAGATGTGTTTGTTTAGAGTAGTCAGATATTAAATGAGTGAAAGCAAACTAACATGCAATACACAATACAAACTTCCACATTTTGTGGGAAAGATGCAAAGCATTGAGCATTCAAGATAACAGAAAATTCAAAAATAGGTCACTTCACTTTTCTTAAGAGAAACTGTGCATACTAAAATGACTTTTAAAGGGCTTTTAAACAAGCATCTGTGACCAAATCAGGAGAAAAGCTTTTAACAGGCAGGGTAATAAACCACAGAAACAAGCTGAGAAGGGAAGCTGTAGATCCTCCATTTTTTATTATACTCTAAAAAAGACATATGATCTCACTTGGAAGACACCTCAGCTAAAGAAGTTGTGCTTTTGTTAATCACGCAGCGTTGAGCTCAGTGCTGCCCAGTGCTGGGGTCAGCAGCCAGGATTCAGCAGAATTCAGCAGCCACCGGGCTCCCAAGCAGCTTCTGCCAAGTGCCCAGGCTTTGAGCTCCCCAGCTCCCTTTAGAAGGTTGAATTCTCCTGGTCTCACAGCCTTGTTTAAATGCTAGAATACCATCTCAGTTATTTCACCTTAATCAGCTAATGTCATGGAAGCAACAGGTTTTTTCTGGCTGAAGCTGTATGCATGGACTAATTTTCTTACTTTTTTTTTTTTTCCAAAAGAATAAAAAGATTACTCCCAATTTATTATTTGCTTCATTTCTATCCACAAGATGAATAAAGCCAAATGAATGCTATTTCCACAGCGTGAAGAAAGCATATTACAGGACCATATTCAATGTTAAGTTAATATTCATAAAACTGATACTTTCTAAGTTACAGGACATACTTAAGCAGAGAAAAAAAAGTCTTTTTCTAAACTTCCATTATTTCTCAGTTTTTCAGAGACAGCATTAGGAGACTTGCTAGAAATGAGCTTATTTCACCAGGCTAAAGAGAAACTGAAGTGTACGCCACGTGTACACCCCTTTTCTGAGCAGGGTTAAATCCCCATTAGTGGCAGTGTTCTGGTGAATCCTGCATTCAAAACAGCAGAAAAAATTCCTGTAATCATTTTCAATGGTCATGATTATTTTTCTGTCCAGCTATGCCTGGCCATCTCGAGCATAATTTACGACAGAAATATACTATAAAAGCTTCAAGTTAGATTTCCTCAAGAAAGACTTTCTTCTTGGACTTGTAAATACCTTATCAGAGTTTCACCATGTCTCCCCTGTCTAATATTTAAAATATGATCTAAATATTCAGACGCCAATATTAAAAAAAAAAAAAAAAAAAAAAAAACCAACTACGCTTTGTAAACATCTTTTCAGTGTATGGGATCAATATACAAAAATTAACCCACCAGTGACAGGTCTCCAAGTTACAGTCCACAAGCTTTTCACAAGAACTGATGTCCCTTTGCCTGCCAGCAGCTCGTGCTAGCTACAAGGGGTTAAAATCTTCCACTGCATGGCTGAGATTATTTGCTGATGCTCTAACACCAACCACAACTTGCAGCCAGTGCGTATTTGCTGCTGTAGAACGAATATTTAACTGCTAATATTTAATTTAAAACTAACACTTCCTTAAAATAAACCACATGTATATGCATTAAGTCCATATGCATCAACTATAGCCCAGTCTCCAAGCTGTCATTTAGGAAAAAAACCCAGACCTTGAACCCAACAACTCGGCTTCCTGCGGGCACTGCAAATATCTCTCACCAGTAGATAAAAAATAAATAAATTAAAATTAACCCCAGAAACATCAGTTATTTGTGCAGGCCAATGCCACTCCAGAACAAATGAAATACTGTTTTTCACATGAAGAAATCTGTTTGAATGCATCTATACTGAAGTCAACAGGGTTGCACAATGGGTCAGCACAATCTGCAGACAAGAAGACTGCTCAGAGTTGGCCTGGGACAAGGATCATCTACAGAATTTGTATTTGTGATGAAGAAGCACCAACTGAAGGAAGGAAACCTGACTGTCTGACTTCAGAATCAGATTGCAGCAAGATAAAACATCACCCAACCAGCTGAAGAGAGAGGACATCAAATGAAAGGAACTGCCAACATCACATTGGGTTTATGAACCCTTGTAAGTGGAACTATATTCAATTTTCACAGTGTTGATACATATTTCTGAAGTGAGTCTGAAAGAAGACCCTTAAGATTAAGTATTAAAAAGAGCCTAAAACTTAACAGCAAAGCATTTTGAGCACACAGAGTGTGATCTACAGCTTGAGCTTGTGCTGCCTCCTTCACCAGATTCTTACTCACTTCAGACTCCTCAATACTGGAACCAGTGCAAAGCCTCAACTCCACATGGCACAGGTGGAAATCTGGGAAGTGTTTGATGAAATTAGGAAAGAAGAGGTGCAACGTGCTCCTTCCCCTCAGCAGAGGTGGCCCATGTCACTGAAAAGCCCCTTGGCTGTGCTGGTGTTCCATACAGGAAGCATTGCAGTATTCAGCTTTTCATTGAAAAAAAACCCCACAACAACAGCCCAACATTAAAGAAAAATGACAGACTGCATCTTTTCATTGGCTTTCTTCAGCCATTACATTTGGGAATGGAGAGAAATACAGGTCAGTTCCATAGACTCCAATGGCTTAGGGAGAACTTACTGTAAAAAGAAAAAATCACAATGATGAGAAAGAGCCTCTTAGAAATATAAGAGCATCTAAGGAGATAAATCATTAAAGGAGAGAGAATTATTATTTTGAAATATACTATAAATAACTTACTCAAATCCTCCTGTTTTGACCTAGACAAAAATGCACGCTGCCTCAACAGGAACTATTCCCTGCTGCAAAATATGAGCAGCCTTGAACATTTACCGTGGATGTTCACATGCATATTTATGAGAAATATCACTTCTAGCTAGTTTGCCTATTGACTGGCATCAGTCAATCACATGCAGAAAATGAAAGAAGGAGGTGAGCAGTGGCCACATGAGATATTTCTACAAAAGCCTTGGGAAGTTGAGACAGGACAGCAACGACTGCCTCTTCAGAGCTAAAAACACCTTGAAGCATCACAAGTGAAAGTGTCGCTGTGCCAGCAAATATGCTTTAGAGATGCGTGTTTAGCAGATCCAGGCATATCCCAAAACACTACCCTGAAATTGCAGGGGTAATAGCTGCCCAATGTTTATTTTCTGCACATGCTCGGGCTTGGCAGGGAGGTTACATAGCTTCAGTATCAGTCAGAGAAAACAGGTCCACGCTATCAACAATGTTAATTAATATATTCTCTAAAATATATTCTCCCTTAGCTTTTCTCAGTGGTCCAACCCCCCCCACCCCAAAACACCTGGTCCTTGAAAAGCCCTTCAACTGCAGTGGTAAAGCACGAAATACAGTCAAACAGGTATTTTATATGTAAAACTCTGGTTTAGATTTCAGAAACGACACCTTGCAAATAATGGATGAGGAAGCAGAACGTTGTACAAATGTCAGCTCTAGCTTTGCAGCATCCTCCCAGGTTTCTGTCACAGTTATATCGGCAGAATTGCAGCAGCTCATCAGGGTTTGTCAAAATCTGGACTGTGGTCTCATTCTGCTAAGGATGGTACTCCACACGTGAGGAAAAACATTTTTATGCCTCTGTGGAATTAACTCATCCATTATATAAACCTCAGCAAAAAATAAAACTGAAATAAAATAAGACAATACATTTTTGGCCTATTTCCAAAGTTTTGCTTTGCTCATGGTATAAAACTTTTAAGGTGTTGAATACTGTCTGGATTGCTTTAAGTGTCTCTTTCCACACACAAATAAACAATAACCTCTGTAAAAATATTTCCATGGATTTACTGCTCATTAAAAATAAAGAAAACTCCCTGTCAGCTCATGAAAACGACAAACCCACCAGAAATATTTTTTCAATGAAAAATGCATCCAAATAAAGCTTGTAGGAAAAAAAAGCAAGAAAAAACAACCAAAAGTTCTTCCTGGATAGGAGACCAAGCCAGCTCTCATCATCCTTGGTCTGAATCCCCATCTTTTCTTCAGCAACATCTCCTTGCTCTCAACACAAACACCTAATTATTACCATGGAAAAAGGGCACAAGGAAACTGCTGGGAAGTCCCTATACATTGCAGAGGAAAGCACAACTGGAATGGTACAGATGAATGGCTGCAGATTGCTTAGGAGATGATGTCACAGGAGACAGTATGGGGCCTTTACAGGATTTCATTGCTTAGCTTGAGCTGAGCAGTCCAGACAAACATTAGCTGTATTTGATAAAGATCAAACACCCTCCACACCCATCCTTCCCAAAATACTCAATAAAAGTCCAGCATGACCATCTCCCTCAGATCCAGGTTGTCAGAGAAAAGGCCAAGACGCTGCTTTAACCTTTTACACATTAATGGGAATTTAAGTGCTACAAGCAATTGCACTACTCAACATTCCTGTACATTTGGGCACCCATTTTCTAATTCAACAAATAGAACAAAATCAGAGAATGGCTTGGGTTGGAAACAACCTCAAAGATTAATATGCAGAAAATTTATTGCAGCCACCCACCCTGGCTAAGACACTAATTCTCAGAGTAGAACAATTAGTGGTCTATGCATAAGCAAGCAAAAGAAATCCAACCTATAATCCATACACAGCACTTGATCAGATGCATTTCTGTAAAACTGAGAAGAGTTCTGAGACAAAACTACTGAGGACATAATTAGAGATGCAAATGGTAACTTGGAACTTTTAATACTGAACACTGCATTGCAAAATTAGCAAGACAAACTTAGTTAAGTGTAGCAGAAAAAGCAGCTCCCAACTACGCTTCTCACCCTGGTATACATGTGAAAAAATGGAAGCCAACAGAAAGTTTTATTAATTAGAAGTGTTAAAACACAAGAAAGCCGAAGTACAAACCATCATTAACAAGAATTTAAAACAAAAAGCTCATTTAACTTTACTAGACCAAACAATAAAAGGTACCAATAACCATATTAAAATTGTGGAACTGCTGCTAGCAGTGAAAAAAAAAGGCAAAAGCCAAAAAGGAAGAAAAAAAGGAAAAAAAAAAGCAGACATACAAGAGATATTTTTGTTCAGTATCTGATTAGTGAAACAATGCTAGACACTGGCCATTAACATTTAACTCCTTGAGATGGTTAGGTCCAAATAACTCATAACAAAAACACTCAAGAGATTTTATCTCAGTTCTTAACACCCCTTTTCAGAAAGTCCTACAGCACGAGGGAAGTTCCAAAAGCCTGGAAGAAAATGAGGATTGCTGCAATACTTAAAACGATAATTGCAGAAAATAACTTTATGATAGCCTGTCATCTGAATACTGAGCCCATCAAAATAGTGAGAAGTTTGATTTAGGATTTTATTAATAAGACTTTAATTAATAAGCATCGAGTAATTAAAGTAATTAATATCAAACAAGCTCATGAAAAGTAAGTCCTGTCAAACTAATTAATTTTTTTGACAGAACTTTAGCTTTTTACTTGTTTTTAGCTGCAAAGGCAAGCATTGATGAGATATGCTACTCCTGCAAAGAACTTGACTCAGTTCCACACATCTTGATTAAGAAAATGGGAAGATCCCTAGTATTTTGAGGCACTGTGCAATAGCCAAGCATTTGTCTAGAAAACCCAATTAAAAAGAAAACAAACACCCAAACCTGAAAATGAAAAGCTGAGAACAAATCTCTTTTGCCTGTGCAACCGCATGTAATTGCCATTCTAATTTTCACAATATTCTCTTAACATACCTCAAAAGACAATATTGACTGAATTAAATATTAAATACCCATGCAACTCATCAGAATAAAAAACCTGGCAGCTTCCATCTTTGTGCATCCTGTCCTGCAATATTTCCACATGATGTGAGGAAATGGCCTCGAGCTGCAATAGGGGATTTTTAAATTGGACATTAGAAAAAATGCCTTCAACAGAAAGGGTTGCCAGACAACAACAGGCTGCCCAGGGAAGTGGAGGAATCACCATCCCTGGAAGTGTTCAAAAGAACTGGCACTTGAGACATAGTTTAGTGGTGGCAGAGCTGGGTTAACTGTTGGACTCGAACATCTTTTCCAAACTCAACCATTCTGTGACTGTGTGATTCTAGGTTCCAACCGGCCTGTGCTTTTCAAGTGGCAAAATTTTGACTTTTCAGCCAGAAGATTAAACACTCAAAACCTAAACTGACAGAAGAGAAGCCAAAAGAAACTGAAAAACCAAACAGTCAGAAATAAGGCAGAAATGGCACTGCAAAATTCAAAAGAAGCTTGAGGAACCTTTTATATGAAATTACTGCTCAGGGGCTAAAACAAAGTAAATGAGACCCTCTGCAACTGTTTGAATATTCCGGTTTTCCAACGCTAAGCTTGGTACCTGGTGGATAAGTATATGTCTGTCTTTTTCCTGCATTTTTTGAGTTCCAGAAGTGTGACTAAATACCAACATAAATAGTACCAAATTATACATTGTCAGAGCATCTAAGCAGTATAATAGAACCCCTGCTAAAACACAACCTCATCAGACTTTAATGTTATTATGCTTCCTCAATACGCACATTTTTGAAGTTAAAGATCTCTGTAAATAGCAGAACTGCTCTTGATACATATAAAACATGCATTTTAGGTATCTCAGTAACAAGTAAAGCAATAGAAAGGCTGCTATTCAGCAGACTGAATTTCACGAGGTTCACACAGGCCCACCTCTTCAGGTCCCTCTGGATGGCATCCTTTCCCTCCAGCACTCAGCTCCACCACACAGCTGGATATAAACTTAATTACTTTCTTTTTCTTACACTGAACAGTATACAGCGAAGCCTACTCAACCTTTTCAGGGTTTTATTTCGAGGTGGAAGTGAAACTAAATTAGAATTCCAAAAATAATTACAATTTCACAGACTTTCGCCTAACGCACAGGTGCTATAGAAACCTATTGATATTACTACTTCAACAAAAGACTTTTCTGATATATTCTTGGAACATAACAAAAACACTAAGGACTCCTGTGGGAAATTCCACATGCTGGTCAAGAAAAAGGGATTTTTGGATCTCTGGTTTCAAACTATATTGGTTGCTCTATCAAATAAGAAATTAACAATTCCTACAACCTTATAGGAAAAGAAAAACAAAAAACCAACCCCCCTCTTTCTGTATCTCAAAGCAATCAGACAGAAAGATTTTTGCAATCAGCCTGCTGGATGGCTATAATCTTGATCCAAATTACTAGAGTAGAAAACCGTTCAAGAATTGTTTAGGTTTAGGCTTTAACAACAGCAAAAAACTAACTTCACTGCAGTTCTAGAAATGGTTAAAAAAAAAATTACGGGATACTGTTGAAGACAGTTATCAAAAAATTGCCATTCTGCTTGTGAAGTTAAATGCATAGCAACAGTGGATGGATCCACAAGGAGATCCATGCAAGAGCATTTCACAAAAACATCATGGAAACTGAATGGATAAGAACAAAATTCTTTAAATATGCAGCCTTAGCAACTCTGGAAACACAAACCCTATTCTAAACCATATCAGTTAAAAAAAAAAAATTAAAGTATGACCTAAATTTATTGTATTCAGGCCTTACAACATTCTCTGTAAACATTCTTTAGCTAGAGGTTGACTACAAACTAGCTCCTACAAGTTAGGACATAGCCAGACTAACACATTCTGCTACCAAAATATTATTTTATTAACACAAAACAAGCAGATGGCTTATTTAGACTGAGACAGGAGATAAGAAAACACAAACTCCAGCAGTTGCAGCAATACAGTCCCTCCTTCCGTCTAGGTAAAAGCTTCCAATGTGGAATATCCCTTTAAAACCCTAACAAGCCAATAGTGCCTGAAGCCAGGTGTCTGCACAGCCCTCTTTTTATCATCATAATGCTGCTGGACACATCATCAGGTGACATTTCTTGACTTGGGCCCTTCTGATGAGCTATTTCTGTAATGTACATGAAGGCAGTATTCATATACAAAAATCAAAAACCAATTCTTCAAAGATATTCTTATATTTGTACTGCCTATGCCATGTATTGCCACACAAATTTCCAGATTCACTCGATCTGGGGTTTAGCTCCTAAATGACCGTCATGAAAAAATGGAAGTGCTAGGTTTTGACCTTTTTTTCTTTGCCTCGGCAATTATTTTTGAAGGAGAATAAGCCAAGAAATTAAAGAAGATGAAGACCACTTCTTACTACCTTTGAAAAGATCTTACAGTCTCCACCCTTCCTCAGGTTGCTGGGCCTTTTAAGATCCCTCTATCCACACCTTCCATTAATTTGCAAAATGAAACTGTCAAATGCACTATGCAAAGGCAAGACCTCAGGAACTAAATCAAAGTAATTTACATATGCAAGAAGAACATGGACATCAATGGCTGAAAGAATAAATGCAGGAGTAACGAGTCCAAGGAGGAAAAATTCTCTAAAGATGCAAAAATTAACAGTGATTAATTAATGAATGACCTAGCACAGATTCGAGGTAAGCTGTGAACATTTGTTCATTAAAATGGCCTTTTCTTCCCTTTTTAATTATGGATTAATAAGGAACTTGTCTCTCTCAGACAAAAAAAAAACAACCCCGTAACACCCAAAAAAAGACCAAAACACCCCACCCAGCTGCCCTTTCAGGAGCTCAAGCCTCCCAGGTTTTCTTTCAATACAAGGCAGGAAAAAGCAAGCTCTCAACCACCCCTCTTCTTAACTTTTTGTTGATAGACTTCACCCCTACAGAAGGCAAACCCTTGGGAAAAGCGAGTTGTTATACCAAGAGGGAGCCACATGGATACCGAGTATTTTTATAGATTCTATTTTCATCTATTATTTTATTGCTATACTTTAAAAAGCTTGCTTGGGTCACTTATGAAGTAAGTCATGTTCGTTGTATGGGTAACAAATACTGATCTGAACACAAACTGCTTTTAGCATGGTATCACTACAGTATTTTTAACAAACCAATCTATAGCTTTCTATCCAACTCAACAAAGCTGGTACAAAATATCAATGCTTTCAGAGATGTCACAACAAAACAACTTTCACCAGAACAAGAAATGCAATTACATAATATTTTTTAAAAATTTTTAATCCTCCTCATTGCTTTGGCTTTGATGAAGACTGCTGATGGCCTGTCAAATTAAAATTGAAAAAAAAAAATCAATTCTGAATTGTCAACTAAATTTTCAGTTTATGGGGTTTTAGCTTCTTTGGTGATACAAGACAAATGCAGAAGTTCAGCTCTTGCTGGCACTGGGTCCTAACCCCCATCAGCATTTGACTGCCCTCCCAGGTGTGGGGCAGAGCTGAGTGTGCTCCTGCAGTGAGGAAGCCAAGCTCAGACTTATCACCCCCGGTGATGTGCCTCCCACGTGGCCCAAAAGCACAGTGCCATGCCTGGCTCTTGACCCAAGCACTATATAAACCTCCTTTCACACCTCATGCCAGGATTCCTGCCTATACTTTCAATGAAGTCCCCCTAAGGATGGTAGGGAGAGTCAGACAAGGACTCTGCATGCTACTCCAGCTTTCATGTAACTTTTTTGCAATTAATGAATCAGGAACAGAATTAACTGCCCACAGCAGAAAGACAGGGTATAGCAAACAAATTTAATTTGCTTTTACTGTAGCTGCTGTTCCCACTGTTTTTGAAGTTGTCTTTAAAACATAAAGCAGAAAGCATCCCAGAAGCCCCAAATTTGACATCCAGAACTATTCAGAGATATTTCTTCAGATAGGAACTGAAAGGCTCCTCTATTTTCCAAAAGAAAATGATAAAGGGGGCTTTTAATCCAGGAACACACACAATAAAGCTGGCCTCATCCCAGATGGTTTCCCAGGATGAAGGGGGAAACGTCCTGCTCTCCCATCCCTCCAACAGACAGAGGCCCCATCTGTGGAAATGCAGCCCCTGAATGCCACAAGCGAGCACTGCAACGTCCAAGCACCACTGCCAATAGTCCAAAACCAGATGCAGCAATCGAGTCTGGTTTAGACAAGTTTTCACTTTGTTTGCAACGATATGGACTTTTGTGCTAGAAATCATTTTGGTGGTGATGCCTAAAGAGGCCAACCTAGAAACAGACAGTAGACAGGAGTAAGGAAATAGAGGTGGGTATTTATTTGAAAGGCCTTCAGAGGTACACCCTGGGCAGGCCAAAGGCTACACCCAAGATGGACGACGAGTCACGAGTTCTTCACACTTTTATAGGTTTGGTCCATTTGCATATCAGCATAAATTCACCAATTAAACTTTAGCTAATGATGTAATTTCCCCTCAGCTTGCCCCGCTTTTAGAGACTTTTGGTTTACACATTTTGGGCCTAGGCCGGGCTGGGTGTCCTTGGAGAGCAGCCTGGAGAGGCTTTGTTATGTCTGTCTTAGCATGAGAGAACAGCAGCTCACAGGCTACAGGACACTGCAGAGTTACACACCAGGAATACAGAATTTGGAAAATATAAAAGCTAAAACCTAAGGCATCAGTGGGATGGAGGCAGTGCCTGGCAGGGCGGACACGGCTGCAGTTGCCGTCCCTGCGGAGGGGAAACACTCACTGCAGCACTCACTATGGGCCACGTTTACAAAGCCTTTATTTAAATATACCACCACCTCTGCTGAAAGTTGGGAAAGACCAAAAAAAAGCTCAATTAAATACTGTGTGATAACAAGTTACTGTGAATCAGCCGCCAAACACAGTAATTGCACATGCTCGCTCTTTAACTCAAGTGACCCTGCTTTTGCCAGGGGCGAATAATGCACATGCAATTACCATAAATAGCTGATGAACTGTAACTTGTTTGTGCATCTGGAATGGTGGGTGTTTCTGGAAATCCTATCATGTGCAGACTTACATACTCAGGCACCTTAATTACTTTTTCAACCTTCTCTTGTAATGCCCACTTGTTTTTTCCCCCACTCTTGGGCAGCAGCAGTAAGGTCCTGTAACCTGTGTTATTTCCACGTGCTCCATCACTCAGAGAAAAGCCCAGAAGCCCTACAAAGGTGCCACAGCAGATGTGCATTGCCCTCATCGTGCTGCATAAGCCAAGCAGCCCAAAACTCCACTCATCCTGGAAAAGCCACCTGAATGAGGGACATACTTCTGAAAGCAGAAGCTGAAACAATAAGATACTACAAGTTTTATACGCCAACAGTCCCCAAAGTACTCCTGTGCATTTACACATGGTTTTTCCACTACCAATTCTAAAAAAACCTTCAGCAAGAGGAAAAACTTCAGCTGTTTTAAGAACTGACCTCCAGCCAGGAGGACAGGACTAAACACTCACCCAGACATAAGGCACGTCACGTACAGCAACAGTGGCCGTGGCCAACTTGCCTTTAGATGTATTTGCGGTGATTTTAAACTCTGAATAGGTGTCACACACATTTAAGCCTGTTACAATAAACGGTGTCAAGAGGCAAATGTTACTTCAGGATTCCAGCTCCGGACTGTGCACAGGAGGACTCGGCAGCAGCCGTGCTGGCACATCAGCCTTTCCAAGACGGACTCGCAGGGAGCGCTTGGACGGGCTGACTCACCCACTCTGCTGCCTGCTATGGGCCAGCTGCAATTTACTGGACAGATCATAAGTTGTAGGGAAACAAACGTGAAGATCATGAATTTACACCTTTGAGAAATACTCTTCAGACACTAAAAAAAGGCCCATCAGTGAAGTACCCAGTGCTGAGGTCTTTGACACAGGCAGAAGAGCAGGTTTACTGGCATTGCACGTATGTGAAACCATTGACATTTAATATTCCAAACTGGGAGCGTTATTAAGTGCAGGGATATGCCAAAAAACTGCAGATGCCAACTGTTTGTTCATTTTTGGCTTAGGGAGGACTTCTGAGATCCTCTGCAATGTAATATAAATCATATTTACAAACCAAAAGACATGAGTAGTCTCATATGTCAAGCCCCAGTGATTTACAGGCACTTACGTATTCTCACTTTTCAAAGTATGTCATCAGATGCCTCAGCACCAAGTTAGAAATACAAAGAGAGGCAGATAACATCCCAAAGAACTTATTTCTATTTGCTTCCATTTTAAGTTCTGGACATGCAGAGTAGATATTTTCATTCATCTCCACTTTAGCACCTTTCTCTGGGTTTTCAATCTCTCTTCAACATGTTAGGGTGCAGAAAAATAATTAACAGATATAAATTACAGCTGCCTTGGGGATAGAAGTGATAGTGTGGAAGAGAAGCTAAACATAGATGATACAAGCAGATTGAGCAACATGAGCAATGTACTGAGATGCATTTCCATGTGTTTTTTGATTCACATCTTCTTGCATGAGGACACATGCAAAGAGCGCTATTCAAAAAACACAGGAGGCAATCAAACAGCATCTCCAAACTGGCACCACTGAAAGAAGTGATACTTCCTGAAATAAGGAAAGAGAAGTAAAGGTTGCTTTGCAAACCAGCAACACAATAGTGGCCTTGGTAAAAACTGACTCGAAAAAGAATTTGCAGTCACTGGAGATGCTGCCCTGAGGCTGCCTGCCCTCCTCAGGCATCTCAGTTTGCAGCGACCTCCTCTAAATGAAACCATTCCAGATTCTTTTTGCTGAAATGCCAGATCCCTACAGTAGTTTCAGCCACAGCACAGGCTTTTATCAGCAAGGCACCATAACCAAGCTGAATGCCATGAGCACATTTTTCTTTCAGAAAGAAAGAACAAAGCCCAGTGGATGAGGGGAGACACTATTTTGGCACCAATGGCTGTATTTAATCAATGCACCTATTGGCATATCGATTAAATTTAATCAAAATGCCGAAGAAGTATCATCACAGGTATGGGAAAAAAGGGCAGCAGTCTGTTGGTGGCTGCACACGAGTGCAAAGAGATAAAAAGAAAACAGAGGCGGAACCACAGAGGTTCATACCTACAGCGGAGTCACATCTACACAAAGAGAAGGAGTGGTGTAAGTTTATTCTCATTTAAAAGGAGTGTCAGACCAAGACTTGCTGCACGTCTATACAATGAAGTGACACTGGCATGACTCTGTAGGACTGCCAGCAGTGGCCAGGGCTGGCAGCCAGGACACGTCCCCCAACACCCCGGGGCATCCTAGGTGCCAGCCTGATACTCCCATGTCCCTGCATATTTGCTATTTCTGTTATTCAGGGCAGCTAAACTGAGCTAGCACAGGGATGCACCCACGTGCCATAACAAAATACCACCCTTTTGCTGCTTAAATAAACATATACCTTAGGGCAGCAGGAATAAAAGGAGAGATCAGACAGCAACAACAGCACAGGAGCTTACAAAGGCTGTAGCTAACCTGGTGTTAATCAGGAACAAAACCACAAAAAAACTACAACCCACTTTTTCTGTAAGGTCAGTAACAATGACTTTCTCCCAGGCCATGGCCCCTCACACCATTTCCCTCCATTCTGACTGGGAGGTGAAGTAGCAGTGGCATTAAAACAGAGTGGGATACAAAGTGAAATTTAACAATCTACCTCCTCAAAGGCAAGATGTAACTTCTATGGTTGTGCTGGTTATTTAATCAGAGTTCAAAAAACCTGAAGTGGTTTGGCAAAGTTTTTAATGGACAAAGTATCTCTGTCACAGGAAGAGCAGGGCAAATTGGGTAGGCTTATCTCAAGTTTTCAGCAGGTTAACAGAAAACCTCTAAACCAAAACCACAAGTCTGTCAGTGGAAAGGCTGGTACAGAATAATCAAGTTTTTTTGTCAGGCTACCAAAATACACTGACTTTCAACTATTATTTGGAATACAGTAGGGCCTGATGCCCCCAGTGCTATATTATGTCACATCTGATTTTGAATTTTTGTCTAGGAGCATATATCTAAAAAAAAAAATCCCACAGATTCTCTGTCTTAAGCTTCCAACCAATATATGATGTTCATGTAAGAGGGGGTAAAGAATTACAACACAGCTTGGCACGGCTGCACAGCAAGGCCAAGAGCAATCCTCATACCATGACCCAGTCCTGCAGTCCCATGGGTCATTTCTTCTCACCTTTAGCTTCCCAGCAGCATTCACCAAGTCAACCAATACATCAATAGACCCTTTTTTTAACTGCTGAACGACCCTGGTAATGTGGAAGTTCAATTCTGCCCCCAGAGGACGTGCTGCAGTACAGGGAGGGGAACCCCCAGGGAAGCCCAAACAATTTAGGGAAGGCATCGCTCCCAGGCTGCTCCCATGGCTCTGGAGCTGCTCTCCCATACAAGAACATGGCACTGCAGCCACCAAAAACTCCACTGTCCTCCTGACTTTCTCCTCGCCAGAGGAACTGAGGGGAGGAGCAGCAGGAACAGACCCTCAGAGGTTGGAAGCCCAGAGGCTGCACACTCTGACCACGTCTGCAGCCTCAGTTCAGAGAGAAGTGATAACTCCCCAGCCCCCCAAATCTAAAGGACCAGTTTTAGCACGAAGACTGGCCCCACACCATTGTGCATTGGCTGCTTGGTCAAATCAGTGCCCTGCAGAAACCTGTCCCAGCCTAGAGAGACCCAGCACACTGCCAAACAACATTTCCAAGCCTTCCCATGGAGGGATTACTAACCAGCCCATCACAGCTCAGGACAACCAGCAGCACTGCTCCTTTTCCCGACCCTGCAGGCTCCGTGGGGAGGAGGCTGCAGATCTCCCCCCATCAGCAGCCGCCTGCATCCCACAGCTGCTGTCACTGATCTCGCTC
This sequence comes from Pachycephala philippinensis, assembly GCA_013397055.1. Taxonomy (NCBI): domain Eukaryota; kingdom Metazoa; phylum Chordata; class Aves; order Passeriformes; genus Pachycephala; species Pachycephala philippinensis. The sequence continues at coordinate 26,864 of VWZT01010232.1, forward strand.
AGCCCCTTTCCAACCTCCTGCTTCCCAGCTGGAGCGGGTCATCCAGCAGAGCCAGCCCACCCCGAGAGAGGGCACTTCACTCCGTGCAAAGCAGCCTCGCAGCTGCTGAGGATTTAGAAAATTGTCTGCGGTACCACCAGCTACAGGGAAAAGTTTTTAAAGAAAATCATGCCAGCTGCGGAGAGCAAGCAAAGGAGTGTAAGACACCTGTGAATTTGATCCAGGGAAAAAAAACAACAACAGTGATTTGAAGGAGAACACAGGCTACAATTACAAAATATTAGAGATAAGTGATTGCATTATTTGCACAATTTTCTGTGCAGATGAAAAAGTCAGTAAGGCACTGCTAAGTGCCTTGACTAGGTTTCAATTCAATTATGAGTAAGTTTTTACCACCTGAAAATTAAATTGGTACATTTTTCAACCAGCAGTAATCAGCTATTCTACACTTTTTTTTCTGCAGTCAATAAATACAAGACAATGATTGTCCAAGATTTGAAATGCAATTTGTCCTAACAAACTTATCTAGGGATTTAAAACACATTCACATTATGGAATCTGAACGACAGTTTTTAAAAATGAATTAATGGACTTTGAGATAACACATTTAACTTAACAGATATGTGGAAAACACATCAGTGAATATGAAGATCTAAAAAAAAACTTACCAACAAAAACCAATCTCTTCAGGTTTAGTTTTAGAAAAAGCTTGAAAGATTATTTTGGAATTTTTCCAAATTACTCAAAATTTAAAACTAACTAAATAGAACTGGATTTATTTACTTAATTCATTAGCAACCTGTTCCACCTACATCACCACTCGTGGTCTTGTTATTTCCTGCCTCCATTCATACTATTTATTTCTTTTAGCTTTGTCCCTCAGCACCTATAAACTGGAACCTTAAGGACTGAATTTGTGTCCTTCCAGACCAAAACAATGTAACAGCCATAATTATATCACAGTGACACAGTTAATGTCTGAATCCTATTTATATTTAGCATCCTGGTTTTTTTCAAAACCTCTTTTTGGCCCCCCTCCACCCTGCCTCTCCAATATTGTGTCCATCATCCCAATACTGCCCACTCATGCATTCCTCCCTGTCCCATCCTCATGACCATGCAGCTGGGGTTGCCCTTCAGCGTGTGTTGCCTCATCCGTCTGGAATTCCCTTTCTCCAGACTGATTCCTCTCCTTGGTTCTCACCTTTATGTGTGTACACACACATTCATTTACAGTCATCCACTAAATCCCACGTGGTTTTTATCCTGTCCTCAGCAAGGTCAGAGCAGACAACAAAAATACTCGGGCCTTTCCTGCTTTGACATTTCAGATGTATTTTTTCTTTTATTCCATTCATAATGTGTTTAATTCCCTTTTTGCCTGCAAAGTAGCCCATGTGCACAACTCTCTGTAGCTTTAGTTACATTCTACCCACGTCCATATTTTGCCAGTACACATAAATGCATGCCTGCACCTCGCAGGGAAGTATTCTACACCAGATACAGCAATTCCAACCATATTCCCTAAACGGAGCCAGACACTGACACCATACCACACTACAGACAGGACAGTAATATCTTTAGTAATGCCACTTACTGCCCCCTCTCCCTCTCATTCTTTTGCAGTCCAGCTGAAATGAGAAACAAACTGAACACTGGCAAGTTTCTCCTTGGTATTTAAACAGCTCTCTGCTTTTATAGAAAATATAAACCATTTGGAGAAATCACCCTCACACACTTTTTTTTCCCCCCCAAGTGGAGTTACTTTGAATTTTGACCCAGGGCAGAAAGGAAGAGATTTTTTTGTTACACTTTCCTTCTTTATGCTAAACTTGTTTATCAGGTAACATTTATAGCCTTTTCCAGAGTGCCCATGCTAAGAGGTGAACCTTACCTGGCCATTTCTATGCTTATTATGAATTCATTTTACATACAGCTCGTTGGACAGCACATTCAAAACAAGGAACAACTCTGGAAAATTTTGCATTTAGCTGTCTTGCCTCCTGTTTCATAAAACCAAGTCTGACGCATATTAAGTGTACTCTCTCTAATATTAGTACAATATATCTGCATTTGCTGTTTACCTTTTAAAATCAAGCAGCTTTTCATCAGCACATATTTAACTGGCACTTTAGAGTATAAACTTCATAAAATTCGCACGTATTTATTCAGACATACCTCCTAAATCTTTAGCATGCAAAGATGTCTATGTGCTTTTTTGGTCACTTTCCTCTCTTTTTTATTCTAGGTGACTCATGTAGCTGTGAACTTAATTGGCATCACTTAAAGTAGTCTGGGAAATTTCATACTGTTGAATGTGAATGTGTTACTATGTATCTGACTGAGATCTAAATAAATTTCACATTTGGCCCAAGGAAATAAGACACACAAGATTTCAACCTGTTCTTAGAGAGTGAGAAAAACAGCATTCTAGATTTTACTAAAGCACAAAGAGATTCCCGTCCCTGTGACCCCTTGCTGCAGCTCAGATAATACTGACACAACAGGAACTTCTGCCCAGTTAGCCACAAGATAACTAAACTCTGCCTCTCCGTGAAATATTCTGCTCATTAACAAGACGTATACAAGAACTGGAATTATGTGGCATGCCGTTACTAAAGCAGAAAAGCACAGCTGTGAATTAAAATCAGTGATATTTCATCTTACTTTTTTCCTCAGCGTTTTCCATCAGGGCAGCGTTTGCCTTTGTCTGGAACTCACAATGCAAAGAAAGCAGAAGAGAAACATTCATTGCTGGCCTTCCTCAAGTGGAAACGTTGTTACAGGGATATATGGAAAGCATCTTCACGATTTCACAAACATTCCTGCAAATACACACTCTTACAACCTGGGACGTGATCCTGGAAGTATGTTGGGTGCTTCATGTGTGTATCTACTGCTTTGTGTATACTAAATCCACAACAAAAGAAAGCATTCAGACCCTTCAAAAGCCATTTGATGTGATTATGGCAAACACACAATACAGAGACTAGATGGGTGGGACACTCAGGTACTGATGGCACACTTCACAAGCCAGCACTTCCTCAGCTGGAGGACTGTAAACTTGACAGAGGAAGCACAGAAAATAAACAACCAGCATCCATCTCTAAGGTGTAATCGTTGTATTTTAATCAAACAGGTAACATTAACCTTTCAAGCACTGCATATCATTTTCATTACTGCATTATTACCAATGGCAGGGAAGCCACAAAATTATAGAATGAGTGTCACGAATTTAAAACACTAAATTAGTGTTAGTTACTAACGCTGTTAGTTAAGACCTCAAGTGTGTTTTAAATACAAACATACTGTTGCCAGCAACAGACACATCTTAATACTAAAATCAAAGATGTACCATACATCTAGAATGCCCTTAGGTTTGTATTTGTTCCTTTTATTACAAGAAATAACACATAGAGAAAATGCAGCGCTGTCTATTTATCAAAGACCTCAAGAGTTCAAGCTAATCTCCCTTTGTGTTCGTGATTTTTAACCTGTAACATGTGAGCAAACTGGAACCCGCCTAGGAATAACCTGATCTACATTATTTGCATGGGCACTTCCTTTTGCCAGTGGAAAACTGTACAAAAGACCTTGATCCCTCTCATTTGCATTCAAGTAACTAGCCAAGTTTTGAAAACATGCTTCTAAATATTTAAAGTTCTTGAATACACACAGAGCTTGTTGCAGGAAGAACATAAACCTTAATGGCTATGACAGGCAAAAAATGTGACTTAACACCTTGCAAAACAGTTTGCATGGCTTGAATTTCTCTATTCCATAATAATCTTTGGTTTTGTATACATGTACCTGCAGTGCACAGCAGGAGCACACAGGATCTAGTGAGGCTTTGTGGGTACATATCAGGATAGAACTGGTCCAAAATATTTTAAATGGCTGCTATTATTATTATTAATATTTGCATTTACTTGTTTTATAGGATGGAGTTCAAACTGGACTGCAAGGTTGTGGAAGCGTGATTCATCTCCTATCCTAGCCAGTCCTCCTTAAATCATTCATTCAATGCCCCTGATGTTAGCAATTCTTTACATGTACTTGATCTCCAACAATTAGACAAGAAATGTTAGATTAGGGACACAACTAAGGAAAAGCTATTAAACAGGCCTTTGTTTTAAGACAGAGAAGGTAAAAGCATTTCTCGATGCAATAAAAAGTGAGTATTTACATGCTATGCCCTAATTAAGATTTTTTTTCTGTAATTCTACTGGCTGTCCTGGAAGAGCCATAAACATTTAGTAAAATAATCTCAATTTATACTGCTTTGTTCTATGCCTTCAAGTACCGTACATGGCTGTACTCCAGATCAAGTAGTTGTCCTCAAATGCCTTCCAACGAGCCCTGCCAGATTCTGTGGTTCAGAAGTAATTTAAAGGCAGAAAGCTGTAGCAAATGAGACCTAGTGGAAAACAGAGAATGCTTTAGTTCATCCTAACTGTTTGCAGAATAGAAACGGAAAACCACAAAGAAAGAAAGGAAAAAGACAAGGAAGTGCCAAAATGCCGTATTTCTCTCTGAAGATGAAGTTAATGACTCACCAACATCACGACATGGCATGTGCAAGTGCCTTTTAACAATTTGAGAAATTTATAACTAAAAAAATGGAACAGAAAAATACTGTCTTTGCGGAGCCACATCTTTGTTTTTAAACAGCTTTTATCCACTTTTCTTTTTTCCCTTTCTTATTTCTGGCGTATTATTGTACGCTTTCAATCACCTGCACTGAATAAACTAATTCCTCCTAGCTAGAGCAGAGACCATCAACCACTGGCCATTAAACGCGGCCAACTGTTCATAACTCCAGCAGATGGTTCTCTTCTGCTGGACAACAGGAACTTTATGGTCCTTTTCCTGATTTCTCTCAAGAGAGACAGAAATTCTTTATTTAGAAAGCAATCACTCCTGCAATACAGTCTTCTCCCCTATGCAGCCAATTTCCAGTTAGCCACACTTCTGTCCCACCCCCCGTCCCCAAGTACACTGAAAGCGTCAAACAGAAATGGGCTGACAGCAAACCTGAGCTAAAGCCATCGGATGTCACAGCAACTCCTCACATTTGTGTGTTTATCCTGGGCTTTTCTGCTTAAGCTCGATCCACAGCATGGGCCAACTGTGGTGTGTATTCCTACAGTGGTTCTCACGGCAGCAGTGGGGTGCCCAGGGATGCTGTGAAGGACACCAGCTTCCAGAGGAACCTTGAGGGGGAAAATTCCCATGGAAATTACCATCACTTTTCCTGACTGCAGAGGGCCTTTAAAGAGGGGCCTTAGAAAACATCCAAAAAAACTTCAAAAAGGAGAACAAAGATCAAGAAACCTAACGGCGGTTCAGAAGCTACAGATTTAGTTATTCATGACCACTGGACATGATTTTCCTTGGATTCTTGGAAGGTTTTTCCTACATCCTTGTATGGAAGCACACAAAAGGAGAAATCCTCATGGTGAGGGAATCTCTCCTCACAACTCACAGCCCAAAAGAAGGTGACATAAGTTCATTCATGTTAAGTCCATGCCACACAAAATTCCTTTGCCAATCCTAGCTCGTTCTCAGGACTGGAGATCAAGATTGCTGTGGTGAGGGTTTGTCCTACAACAGCATCCAGAGACTTTCCTTTTACCTGGACCAAAGCTATACTACACCCATAGCTGTGCTTCATCCCATGTCCTCCCACCCCAGGAGGGCTAGAGACTTTGTTCTTTTATTCCTTGAAACTTTCAATTACAACCATTAAGGACTCAAACTGATTTTTTTTTTTTTCACAGAATGCTTAAACACATTTTTCTCAACTTTCCCAAAATACCCCCTTTCTTGGGATGAATGCAAGCATAACAGTTTTCAAACTGAAAAGAATTCATATGTCAAAGTAGAGAGAAAAACAGTTACAAAGCTATTAAAAATACAGTTGAACTACAGCATATGCTACAAACACACTACACATACATTTTAGACAGAACTTAGAAACAAATTTTAATGTAGCAGAGCTATTTCTGCTTGCCAAATGAAACTTTTGTAGGATACTTTTTTACAACTTCTCATGACACAGTTTTTTGAGGATAGCTGTGAATCACTGCTTAGTCAAAGTTCTGGTGTAACATGCCCAGTTTGTGAGAATGTACTGTTTTGTTTTTAATACAAAACAGTTTTACATATTGCAATTTAAACTATAGACATAAACTCTTCAAAACAGTAACTTTATGTTCAAATAAAACAGGTGCACCAAAGTGTAATGTTTCCAGTTATTTATTTCACTGTTGAATTTTCGGTAGTTTGCTAAACCTTCTGTAAGCTTTTCGTCAATTAAGTATCTGTTACATCATTTCTATCTGCTCATGCATGGAAGAAGCTTGCAATCTCTCTGGAGAGAGTCATCAAAACACTTACAGAATTATTTTCTACGGGACAACAAAGATGCTGGATCTGCGGGCTAGTGGTTGAAAGACACCAGCAGGCAAGACCAGTAGGCTGATGAACTCCTACAGCTGAAAATTCCAGGCTGCAAATCAATTTTCAAAGTTGGTTCTGGCTATTTCAGTAATTCTCCATCCTGGACTAAGAGTGGTGTTTAACTATGCTGCTCCTTCACATACACAGAGGGTTCTGTCCGGGAGTGAGGTGTGCCCTACTTTCAACACGCTCAGTCTTCAAGAAGACAACTACCAAAGCTGTACAGTTGGTTAGCACAGATCTAAGAAGCTGAGAGGTAGAAGAAATGTATTTTTAAGAAATCATGGAAAGAAAAGTTCAGCTCACTGAGCTCCTTCTCAACCTTATTGTGAGCCCAGTTCTCAGATCTGCTGGGGGAAAGGGCGGAAAGGCCAGGCTACCTCTGTGAAATTGGGGTTCTTCTGTCCCAGCTTCTGCCTGAAAGACTCTTAAAGAGGAGGGGAGGCACAAACATTCGCACAGCAGTCAATTATTCAGTAGCCTGAAACACAAGGATGTGTGGAAGGAGGAAAGATCTACAGCTTAACTGGGCTAAAAAGGGGGCTGTGAGAGAATAAGTTACTGAGATGTTCAACAGTGCAGAAAAAGAGAAAAACTAAAATACCTAAGGACACAACTCAAATTTCCTAGGAATTACACAATCATGTATTTCCAAGAGTAAGTGCCAAAGAAGCATTTTATTTAACTAAGATTCTTTTCCATATTACCATATGAAAGCAATTGGTACTTCTAAACTACGTGACAGAGATCATAATTTAACAGAGGACCACAGGAAATACAGTGTAGGCAGCAAACATGATTAGTCTGTAGATATTTGCACTGAGACCAAACTTCACTGTTAAGACATTTTATTTCTGTATTCTAATGTTATACAGACAGCCCTCTCACAACGCCACAAAGAAGACTTCTGAGAAAAGGAACATGTCTGCTCATCCTTGTATAAAACACACCACAGAAATACATTCATTTTTCTATTGAAAATAAAATGAAATAAACCAGTCTTCCTGCAAACCCCACAAAATTTCTTAATTGGACAGCTCTTATTAGAACATGTCTCTCAAAGGGAGGAATCCACTGCACAATACAAGTCTTTAGTGTTTTAATCTTGCCATGGTCATTTTCTCTTTAAAGGGCTTATTTTTAAAATACGCATTGACTGCATCAATTTTAGTAACAGAAAAAAAAGATCCAACAGAAATACAGAAACACCACTGTAACTGTTACAACTGTTTATGAAATCCATCTAGGTTTTGGATCATGTGTTGTGTTATAGGCAATTATTTCTAGCCAGCCATGACTTTATTGGCAGAAAGACTGATGGTGGGGTGCAGGTCCCCTTGTCTTACTGCTGCCCAAACACACAGCTGGCAACAGCTGCACAGCAGCCTCCTGGGGTCCCCCCTCCTGGGGTGCCTTCACTCCATACAGCAACACAAAAAACCCTTCATGTCGTAAGGATTTTGGTAAATGTAACCTTTTGAAAGAGATACCCTTTCCTACATAAAGCATGAATAGCATAAATTAGCATTTTCTCCACTGAATACCTTTGCTTTATTTAAAAATGTCAGCAAGGTAGGTCTTTAAGACACTCAGAAGTGGTGGAGAAAAACAGCAAAATATCTGGTCATTTCTGACAGGTTTTAAAACTAATTTTGTTCAGTTAAGCACTTAATGCACTGCGAATGTTGTGAACGCAATGCCACTCTGCAGAACAATGGCGTGGAAATCCTGCATTCTACTCAGTGCGTGCGATTTTCAGTACTCTGTAATTCTTGAAGACACTTGTGGCTGAAGTACACACACACACTTAAAAGGTTTATGAAGTTAATCACTCCAAGCCCAACTTACCCGGCCAGGTAGCACTGCTAACTAGAAACATCACAATGACATACAAACAACCTCTTTTAAGTGTGACAGCAGAGTTGTATTTGCATGCCACAAATACACACAGACAACAGGCACCTTATTCATCAGTGAGCATGAACACAAAAATGCCAGCCCCAAAACAACAACAAAAAAAGGCTGCTTCTTTACACTGTGGCTTATCAAACAAAAAGCAAATAGAGCAAGTATTGTTTCTGTGTGGTGAGATCTTCCACACTGCCACCATGTGTAGGGAAATTCCATTAGAACAGTTTTCCATAAACTCCCTGACACACCAGGAAAACCGTATCAGCAGCAAAGACACGGCTTTGAGAGATGTCAACAGCAAATCTAGGCAGCTGGTTGAAATGGAGGGAGGACATCATCTATCTGCTAATCAATTTATAATGTACTCTTCCTTGCTCTTCACAAATATCATTATCATTTAATAAATGCAGAAGCTCTAGCTAAACAACACAGGGATGTTTATCTGGAATATTATCTTAATAATAACAATAATAATAATGTTAATAATAATAATAATAGCAATAACAACAAGGCTAAGCAGTAATATCATATTCTCAAATTTAATATTATTTAACTTTTATTAATAGCTTAACCACACAATTCCCTAAATTTTAAAATGTATTTATCAAATTCATTGACACAAATGTAAATAATACTTGTCTCAAGGGCCCCTAATGTGGTAATTCTTCCAATCACTCAGTACAGATGCTAACAATAAAATCTGAATGGATTAGCGCATCAGTACAAAACTCTACAAGGTTTTTTCAAACGCTGTTTCCACTTTGATTTTCATTGTGCGATTGATAAAACATTGCTATCTGTACAGCACATCTCCTTTGAAATCCAACAAAAATAACGCTGCAGTTTTGGTAAGCTACTTTTGAAGTTCACTCAGATTAATAATATTACAAGTTAACAGCGCATGTTTATTTATATTTCTATGCTGCCAGGGAAGTACATTTAAATATTGCCTCAGAAACAGCTTACAATATGCAGTGCCTGCTGCAAACCAAACTCATTTGCAGAGCATTGATGTGGCAGACTGGAAACCACAAAACCACATTCGTTATTACTTATCAGTGCTGCTTTCCCAACCCTCTGTATAAACCAATAGGTAAAAGTCTTCAGAAAAGCTACAAAAAACTGGCATTTATCTTTTTCTGTAACAGCAATAATGATTGTCAGATGTTACAATAGTCTAACGCTTCTAGTAAGAGCAGGGATGAACTCTGGCACCCCACAAAGTGCAATCTTTAAATGAAGGTCCTAATCCCACAGTCTGTTTCAGGCAGGCAGAATCACGCAACTGCACTGAGACCCATTAATTTAATTAGAACTATTCATATGCTTAAAGTTAAAAATGTGTTTAATTACATGCTGAATTAAGCCCAGACTGGGGTAAACTATGCCTCAAATCCAACAGCGACTTGTGCCTTCCCAAGTAAATTCACGTCGTTGTTATAAAAATACATTTCACATGCAGAGAGATCAATCTAGCCCATCTCCCAAAGCAAGGCCAAACAGTTCAGGAGGTACAAAGACTGACAGTGCTCCCCGTTAAAAGTAAAGTATGTAACAAATATTGGTTGGAAAGTTTAATGTGCTTCCATATGGCCTCTAGGGCTGGATTTTCAAGTTTTTTCAGTACCTTAAAATGCATATGTAGGGAATAAAAAAGTCTAAGTGGGCTACATACCTAACCACTCATAAGCCCATCCACTCTGCTTACATACCTTAAAAAATTTCACCAGGACTGTTGTCATGTGCATGTGTCTGGATACCTTGAAAATCTAGATCCTAAGAATCCATCCTTGGATACAACTGTGATAAAGACTGTTGCTGTAACAACACGAAGGTGAGGACCTGCCTGAGGTGTGAGAACAACATAATCCTAAAATCATTAACGAGCATAGGATAGCAGTAGGTTCATCCTTCTTTCATTAATTCTGATAGAGATTTATGTGAAGAATGATTTGTTTAATCACACGTTTATAGAAACAAAGTTTGCACAGGCCCCTAAAAACCTAGTTTCTAATAGGCATTTTAAAAGTATCTAATGGATACCTTCTAATGCCTGGACAGAAGAGGGAACTGTCCTACCTGAGATGAGCTCATAAGACAAGCCCAGTAAAATAAATCTGTGTGCAGAACTCATCTTCTGCTCTTTACATGAACACTGGGCTCCTGCTGCATCTTGGGCTCTTGCAACAGGAACACATCGGGACAGAAAGACCCTTTCTCATCTGTAGGTTTTGGTTTGTAGAATTAGGAATGGCTACCAATTCCCTCGGATTCCTGTGGATTGAGCTGCTCCATCCACAAATAGTCGACTTGTGCAACCAATATATACTAGAGGAATATTTAACTTCTTGCTTTGGTACAGCTCTCTGTATTTTATTGCGAATGCATTATCTTTGCTGGCTCCAGAACAAGCCAAGGAAGTAATGTGACTTTCAGGTGAGTGAGATCACAGCATCTCTGGGAGCTCCCCCTCTGGCACAACAGCTGGGAGGCTCCTACTGAATGTGGCGTGGCAGCTGCTAACACATTAAATGCAGGAAAACTCCTTTGGGTGGCTGGATGTTCTGTGTTCCCTACAGCTGCTAAGCTAGAGACACAGAGGGTAATGAATTACCAGGGCCAGATATTAAATGCAAAGAAATAAAGGAAACTAATATTATATATTGTTTCAATATATAGTATTAGTATCAGGGTTTCAAGAGTACTACTCTGAACACACATTTTCCAGCATTTGTAATGATGCTAATTTTTTTGTCTAAACAGAAGAGAACTAATCTGAAAGTCAACAACTTGACCTACTGCAATGCAGCCTCCTTCTTATTACTAATCTAATATATCGCTGTATCACCCAGAATTAAGATATTTCAAACAACATTACATAAAATTACTTTAATTATCAACCATTTGTTCTATTATCTCCCTCAAGCACTGAAAATAAATCTAGGAATGTGATTTTTGTATCCACAACCAGGTCTGTATCCCTGAGGTCTGTGCTTCACAGACTGACCAGAGGGTTATTTTGTGTGTTCTCCCCTATATGCTGTTAAAGGCAGTGGTATTATGTTCTGCCACTAAACCACAAATGTAATTATGAGGTGGAATTTCTTGGCCCAGTTCCAACATTTAAACACATAGTTAACAATGCTTAAGGAAATGCAACTAACCCCCACCTACCCCCCCACCAAGCCTACAAAAACAAACAAACTTTACTAGCGGTTCTACATCGTATCCCATGGGATTAGACACAGGAAACAGCATGAAAAATGAAAATACTCCAGTATTTATATTTCATTTTGAAAAGCACAGTAGAAATACTAGCCAGAAAAACAGCAGTATCTCTATGCCTACATACATGTGGGGACCAAATGACGTGAAAACATTACGCTGGGTTGGTATTTTATCTCTGTGGTTTTTTTGCAAATGAGGTATTTAATACAGCCATAAAACACAATAAATGTCTTTCTACGTCTTTATATTGCTGAGTAAGTTTTAAGAGGAGCTCCTAAGAAGCCAATCCTCCCAAAAATGTGCGTCTATTTCAAAAGGTTAAAAGACAAGTAACTAATAAGCTTACTTAGGGGTTTGTTGTATTTTGAAAAATGACCTCCAGCTTTTTCCCCCAGTGAGTTTAGATATGACTTAACAGCTGGGGCTCAGACTCTGGCCAAAGACTGCTCTTATTTTGCCAGCAAGTTCTCATGTGGAAGCATATTGAACTTTTATGTCTTTCATCACAGTCAGTAAGTAAGAGCGAATATGACTTAGAAGAGACAAGACTCGGCTACACGGCAAAACCTGCACCAAAACCAGAACAATACACCCTGAAACATCTCATACATAACCCAAGAATGTTGGCTCTTCATTTTTCCAAAATATTTATTTCAATTTTAGCTTTTGCCATGAAAAATTAATTCAGTCTCCAAGTATATACTAAGCTCCCTCTGCTACATGAAGGAAAAAAAAAAAAAAAGAATTTGGATTCTGTTAAAAAGCTTTTACCGAAGTGATAAGGAGCAAAGCTGTATTTTTATTCAGATGAAGTTCAAGATTAACTTCCAGTTATTTTTTTCTCATATCAAAGGGTATCTTTATTATATGAAGAGCATTATGAACTAACATTTTATCCATAATCTCATTAACCCTTATGTGATGTTCTTTTCTTGGTAAAAACTTTCATAGTTCCTATATTCACTGTTAAATACTTTTAATGGAAAATGTTACATTAGCAACTGCAGTACAATGACTCAGATAGTATGTTTTCATCTTTTTTGGTAAAAGGGTGATGTCTGGCAAGCGGAGAACGCAAATATTTTCTTAGTTTACCCAAACAGCAATATTTCCTACCATTTCGACTGTGTGCTTTCTTTATGCATTTGCATTTTAAACTTTTAAATATAATATTCAGTGGAATAAATAATGGGTATTACAAACTACACAAATGCATTCTATTAGCAAGATCAACATTTTGGTAAATACTATGAACTTTTTCTTGTAAAACTCATTTGACCTTCTTCTGAAATCAAAACAGTGCAAATGCTACTTGAAAGTTGTAAAATGTCTTTTACATACACAGCAGTATCACATCATATACCCTCTCTTTACTTGACAAATACAACTGCTTATTCACTACTCTTAGATGCATTATGGTTTTATATAATTTGAAATTTTATATAATTTGAAATATGTCTTTATCTTTTACTTACGAAATTATCTAAATTACAATAAAGTATATATGAATATAGGAGGATACACATAACACAAACAAAGTGACACCTAGGAGCACTCAAAATATTTTACTTTTTTTTAATTTCAATAAAAAATTCAGCTCCTAATTGATCCTTGTAAATGAAATAAGAAGCAAATTTGTGAAGTATAATAAACTGATGAATAAAGTCAAAGCCCCTTAAGGTCAGTAATAAAATTTCCATTAGTGAGGGAGATCGCTATTATAGTAGAAGCACCATTTTTCCCCATTGAGATTTCTATCTGAATTAAGCATAGCAAATCTAAAAACACTTCTAGGGAACTTTCAATGACCTATAAGAGAAGAAAATCCAGGAGCAAATACAAATCCTTGGAAAATAAATATGACAGAATAGTATATTTTAGAAGTCTCAAACTCTATGTTATCTAAAGTAAGGTGCAGTTAAGCTTTATTTCTACTGGCTATTACCTGGCTCAGATATTTTTTAGCACTTCAGTGCTCCTCCTCTGCACTGGCAAATCTTTCTTGACTGAGTATTTATTGTGACTGTGAGTTACAGACTAACCTAAGTGGAATATTTGGATAATTAAATGGCAAATGGCCTTTATAAATATTTGAAAAAATAATTTTTCCCCCCATAAATTCATGAAAATTATTTTATTATATCAAGTGCATATTAATATGGAGCAGACAGGGAATTGTGGAAAAACTTCCATTTTTCTCTGCAAAAGAAGAGCTCCCCTCTCACAGGCTCTCTCTGCTGACAACACGAACCTCCCTCGTGCAGACAGGTCAACCTTCTCCTCTAGCCAGAAACAGAAAATGCAAGACTGAGAGAGACCTTTCAACTAACAGCCCAGTTGTCTCCTACTAGAGGTAACCCTATCCTTCCATCTCTTTTATAAAATGTGATAAAAGTCCACTGTCAAAATTATAAAGCTTTCTGTTCCTCTGCCTATCAAAGGGCTACATTAAAACCTCATCAGCTACATGCCAAGAGGCAAACTTTTGCACTTTCATTATGCCATAATCATTCCTACCCCTGGTACTGAGATCTAGGAAGAGAAATCACAGTTCTTCATCCAAGAGCTGAATAATTGCCTTATGGCTGGTTCCTGGGTCCGATGCACTGACTATATTATGTGAGATTAGGGCTCTCACACTGTTTAATTTTCATATAATTGTAAATAATTACAGAAACGTAATCAGTCAGAAGCGCAAGCAGCGTAAGGAGAGAATTACTCCACTCTCGCATCTCTCAATTAATTGGGAGTATGTCTAGGTGGTGGGTGACTACAAAGGGCAGGCTAAACTCATCTGCTAATTTAGCTAAAACAAATGTAAGTGGCTTATGTGTAAGGCGGTAAAAACAGGCAACGTGCTATATCCCAAAAGATCAGCACTTGGTTTCCAACGAAGTAGTGAAGCAGCAGTGAGGATGTAGCCCCTAATATGGATCAACAACCCAATTCTCAAAGAATCTTTCTATGTTCTGTAGCCCAACTCTTCTAACAACACCTTAAACAACCAACCTTAAACCATGTCATCCTCTCCACAGTCAGTTCTAAAAGCACCATGGACTGCCACCAGACTTGTCACTTGATAACAGCAAGGCTATTTGCACACTCCTGTAATATGTTTTCAATGTTCATTTTTGGAAAGAGCAGCAAGTCCAGTCCCATTACAAACGTCACGTGGCCAGGTTTGTAGAGCACGCCACAAACAAAGCAATCTGTAACACACAATCAGTAGAGACATTGGTCCTGAATATTACCATTTCTGAACTAATGCAAGGGCAAAATTACTTGGAAGTTAACATCCCTCTTTATATTGGCACCTTTTGGAAGTTTGTATTTTATCAGTGTTTAAAGTTTCCAAGTGCCATATGCTACTGAAATTATTTATTGATTACAAAAGGCCACCCTATTGCTCTTCAAACCTCTGCACGGATGAAGTCTGCATAGTCAAAAAGTGGTTTGCAATCGAATTTTTCCATCAGTAGCCAGAAAGCAGGGAAAGACAAACTTTACAAAGTGTATTTGCTAGCACATCTGAATCTACTTCACATCTTGAGTGAAGGAGCTTTGTGTGGAAACAAATTTGGCACTTAGTTTTCAAGGAGCAACAGCAGAATTCAAGACTCAGTTCATTAGTACATGACAGAGATGCAAAAATGAAGCTCTGCTGGTTGTAGATACAAAACAGAGCGAGATGCCAACCTGACAGTCACATTATCAAAGCTCTAACAAGAAAAAACAACAGTATGAGAACAGCATCCTACACAGACTAGGCTGTGACTGAGCAAACCTCTCTGGAGGTAGGATGCCAAACCCCACTGCTGAAAAGATGACAGCACTTCAGAATTAAAAAAGAAGGGAAGATATTTGCTCTCTTCTTCGTTATCTGTGGATTGAGAACAGAAACAAAGGCACCTGCAAATTACCCTCTGGCAGTACCCCCCTGCTTCTATGGATTACAGATGCAGACCACAGCAGCTGCATTGCGAACTTGGATGCCTCAGTCAAAAATCCACCCGTGGGATGAATACAGACCTTTAATATACCTAAAAATCTACATATTACATGCAGAGTTAAATCAATTTGATCCAGCCAACTCCAGAAAAATAAACATGAACAAAAAAAGCCCCCACAAGTACCTGAAAACTCTGGTTTTATAAGCATTCATTCCACAAATCTGTGTGCTGTGGCTCTCACCCAAGGAGGAACGTCAGTGTTTTGCAGGAATGATGAAAAGCAATGTCATACGAGATCCTCCTTTACTAAAATACTACTTTTATGAAACATGCCATATAGCAGTTTTAGTGCACTGAGAGGCTCTGCATAATCAGATGTAAACTCTGCTCAGAAACAAACCTTTTTTTTCCTCATCAAACATTATGCCTGGTCTTCACTGCTCAAGAATTTTCTAAAGCTATGGAGGGAACAAGGGAGGTATCAGTACAGTAGAAATCAGAGAAATAATCTCCCTTAAAAAGGTACAAGAAAATTCTTTCAAATAATAAAAAAGTCCCATTTGATTCATTATTAAATTCACCCCATACTTGACATGAAAAATTTTGAAGTACCAAGAAATTTTCTAGGTAAGTGAGTATTCATTATGAGCAGTGATTAGCAAAAAAATTCAGAGAGTCTGGTGGGCTGAAAGATGAGATCATCAGCTCGAGTCCTTCAGCTCATTATCTCAGCCACTAGCCAAACCATTACATCACAACTGGAAATATATACCATTCATAATATAAAGGAGTCACACTTGAGGATACTTGAAAATGACAGAAGACAGAAAAAAAGTGGCTCTGTGGACCGTATACTCACTGCTGAGTTACAACCATGGGACAACTGTAAAAAAAAAAAAAAGAAAAAAATCCCACAGTGACTTGAATATCCCAGCCATGGCAGAACCATATGCAGTATTAACAATATATTAAGGCAGAAGAGCAATACTGACTTCAGCACAGCATGACAGCCAACACCAACCAGATCATGCAAGGACCAGGCACAATCTCCTTTTGCTTTCCTAATGAAATGTGCAAGTAATTAACCATTGACACTGACACAGTGCAGAAATTACCTATTAACTAAACAAAATTTAAAACGTTCAATTAATTTCTGAGACTTCAAGTAGCTGTGCACGTCTGCAAGCACCTCCTGAAGGACCAGCACTTCTCTTGTCTAGGCTGATGAATATTCATGCCTCATGCCCATTGCACAAACACCCTCCTCACAAGTATCTGCCAAGATCCTCGGTCTGCATCCTGCAACTTCAGTTTCTTCAGTTGTTGCCTCTTGTGTCCAACCCTCACAAATTCTAGTGGTTTTGGTGAAGTTAACCTTAGTTCTTTCTTGTATAGCCTCTGAACTTCCAAGATTTCAGCCTCAAAGCCAGTCTTCAACTGATCCTCTGCCTCACTCTTCAGCTCTAGGTTTGTCACAAATCTCTCCACTTTCAGGTTCTTCTGCCCTGTCAGCTGTGTTAGTGAAGAGCAATGCAACTCAAATTCCCATCATGCAGATTCCCAACAGGCCTCTTTTAAATGAGCTAGCTAAAAACAGAACCAAAAATGTGCTTCAAACCCATTTATTTTCCCTCCCTTTTTGTTCATGCCTATTGCTTTAACACACAGGGCACGTTAAGGGGTTTCATATCCTGCTTTCCTGCAGTGTATGATCTCTAACTTATTAGCATCATTTGAAATGACCTTGTGTATAACAGAGCACACATTTTTACCTGGTGCCCTTGACAAAGCTCCACAGCTATCACCTGCTGTCTCCCCACAGATAATCTCTCAAGACATGCCCACACCCTTGTCTGACAGGGAATTCACAGTATCCACCTTTTCTTCAACCTCCAGGTCTCCTTGGAGAGTTATTCATAATACAAACACCTTTATTCTCCTCTTTGCTCTCACTTGCTTACAGGAAGGTTTCTTACAAAGAATCTCAGCAAAGTCACTAAATATTACTGGAAACAAACCCAAGCATGTCAACCTTGGGGTAGGACTCCGAAGTCTGCGTTCACTCCCAAGTCCATAAACCTCATATACAAAACACAGCAAATCACTTAAACTTCTCACACTTAAATTCTTAACCAAAAATTTATTTCCCCACAACTTCCCAGGAGCATCATCAGGATAAAAACCATCACGTTTTGCCAGACTCTTGGTTCTCAATGTAGGTCACAAAGTACGTAAATAAGAATTGATTATGAAAGGCAGGAAGTTAAAACAGTCCATATGTGGCCAATATTGCTACTGAAACCTAAACTTCTGCATTTCCTGCCATTGTGACTTTAATTATGAAATCATAAAGTTGCACTAAGATAACTGCCATGTTTAGTTTCCTAGCTGTCTTTAGGGGAAATATTAAAGAGAATTAAAACAAAACAAAAACAACAAAACCACCCCCAAAAGCCAATCAAGCACAACCACCAAAAAAAACCCCAAACAACCCACTCAAAACAAACAGCAATGAATAACAAAAAATGCCCATAAAACTCGAAAGTTTATCAAGTTCCTCCACGTCACCAGTGCATCATTGAAGGAGGTTCATTCATGGACTTAAGCCTGAGTTTTGCACTGGTCCCTTCTTGCTGCCTGCGGTTAAGGGGAACAGAAAGTTGACGGACAGTCCCAAAGGAGAAAAGTCTATCCCTTCTGCCTTTCAATAACCTATCTCTATCTGAAAAGAAACCCTGGTACAGATTCACCTATAAATCTACATAGAAACAGAACTAAACCAAATCAAACCAAAAAAACCCACAAACAACAACAAAACTAAAAGATGTTTTCCATCTGCGCTTGCTATGGAAGAAGCTAGGTAGATGATCCTCTGACTGGAGTAGGTTTTTTTGACTATGGGTTGAGAATCAGCCTGAAATTTAAGCATCAGTGATAGAGGTCAGCAGAGAAATGAGGGCAAAACAAATGGTAACAGATTACAAGTGTGAGATGGTGCTCCCTCAACTTTTGCAGGAACTCACGTACACACAGCTGAGCTATTACCGCTCATGTTAATCTTATTTAGACCCATCTCTGTACCAGAGAAGTGTGAGATAGCAAACACATTGCCAATCTCCTAACAGGCCTCTCAGGAGCATCCGGAAAACTACAAAACAATTAATTTGACGTCCGCATTGAGCAAATTGATAGGAACTGTTACAAAGAACAGAGCAAGGTATCACATGCTGGGGAAGAGTCCACATGGCATTTGAACAATTGCCTCACAAATCCATTAGCATTGCTAGAGAATCGTTGTATGTGAGGACAAACATGACCGGATCAATCCACTCGTTTGATCTCCAAACAAATACGTAACTTGGTAAAAAAAGGGGAAAGAAAAGATGGTATTAAACATTCCATTTCTCTATGAAAATAGGTCGCTACCAGTGTTCCACAGGAGTTTTGTAGGACACAGCTGGATAAATGGGTTGGAAAAGAGGGAAGAATGGTGTGCAGGAAGAGTATCCTACTGATACCAAGTTGCTCACAGCAATACAAATGGAGACTCACTGAGAGAACTGCAACCGATCTCACATAGCAAAGGACTAAATTGAAAAATGGAAGGCAAAGCTCAGTCTTGGCAGGTAAAAAGAATTGTAGGGAATGGTGGGGAGGATGGGTGGGGAGGAAAACAACCCCAACCCTATGAATACAGTATGGGCTCTGGGTGAGCTGTTACCACTACAGGGAAGGATCTTGCATTTAACAGAGACATATATAAGAAAATTATGATTTCGTTTCAGCAGCAGTCAAAAAAAAAGGCAAATACTGTTAAATATTATGGGAAACATAGACCACCACGGAACACACCCTCAAGCCAGCATTTAAACAGTAGATGCTGCACTCTGAATAAGTTATCTAGCTTGCATGCAGTCCTTCAGTCTCAGAAAGACACCACAGAACACGGGAAGGCAGAGAGGAGAACAAGGATGATCAAAGGTATGAAATGGGTTCTGATCAAGGAACTAAATAGACATGGATTTTCCAGCCTGGAAGACAAACAATCAAGGTAGTATCAAAGTGATCCGTGATAAATGGAGCACCATAAAGGCAGTGGATAAGGAACCATTTGTCTCTTACAAGATAAGAACAAAGGAGCATCAAATGAAATTATCAGGTAGTAAATTCAAAATAAACAAAAAAAGGTACTTCTTAACACATACATTGTTCTACCTTAGGACTCATTGCACAGGATATTGTGGATGATAAAAATGCACACGGTTTTACAAACAATAAGACAAACTAATGGAAGAAAAATCTATCACAGGCTATTAAACCAAAGATACCATCTCTGCTTCAGGAAGTTTGTGAGATGCAGATTGCTGAAAGCTGGGAAAAAATATTGGGAAAGCACTACTACGTGCTTGCACTTTTACTGTCTTCCCTAGGCACCTGCTGTTAGTTCCTGGCCAAGACAGGGACAGCGACGGCGGTCAGGCTGTGACAACAGCCCGTAGCGCAGCTCCACAGGGGTTGATCCCGAGGACAAGCGTCCACACTTCGATCGGATGGTTTCACTTTCAGCTAGAACCAGACTGGTCCTGCTGACTGAACGGGTATTCCCAGGTGGAAACACCTTCTGGTTTAGCAGCACCCAAAACGAAACTCGCCCGTGCGCTCAGAGCCTGCGCGGCAATGCGCGCACGTCGGCAGGAAGCGGGGACAATGAGCGGACTTGCTTCAGAAGAACACTCCTAACCCACACCAAAATGCTCATGCACATACACCTGTGCCCCATGAAACACCCTTGCCCTGGGAGTCTGACCACTCTCTGAACCAGTGACCCTCCTGCATCCAGCAGCTGCCCTTCAGGACATGCCACGCCCCAAAGGGTGACCGAGGCTGAGCCAGGGCTTGCTACAGGATCGGTCCTGAAGCATCTTCTCACTTACATCCCACTCTGCTCAGTGCTCTCTGGGTACAACTACAGAATTAGGCCTTTAGGCATAAAGCTACGCACATGAGGAAACATCCACCTGCACATTTCTAAGGAATTTTTACTTGGGTCATCTTTCATGCAACAAACAGCTACTTTTTACCTCACAAATATACATAAATGTTGATCTGTGATGACCAATATACCAGCTTTTAACCGTCTCTGCACTAAAAAACCATAACTGGTACCTTTGTTATAATGAGAAACCTGTAACTATATTCATATTTTGAAAATTATTAAAGACACAATTCTAAGGCTTCTTTCAAGAAGGCAACCAGTATATAATTCCACATGATAAATGCCAAAGAAGGTTATAGACTTGCAAAATATATTTTAATATTAGAAACTTCATTGAAATTTTCTCATCACAACAGCCTGGCTTTTACAAAGTAGTTAAATATAGCATGACATTGCATTTCTCTTAATGGAAAACACTATTTTAATGCTGTTATATTGCCTTTACTACAAAGGTACCTTTTAAGTAAGATGAGAAGTTGATTTTCCAGTTTACAGACAGATCTAATATTTACCTGAAGTATATTCTCCTAGAAAGAGCAATACCCTTTAAAAACAAACAAACCTTCAAAATGTGTCTGATCTGGACTTCTGTTACTTAATTTTGCATTTGCCTAATCGCACAAAGTGGAAAACATCAGCTTAGTATTAAATGGAATGTCTTCACATGTACAAAAAGCCTTTTGATTGATCTTCAATTCCTGATTCTACCAATTTAATCTTTTGTATAAGCCTCTTCCAAAGGAGACTACTGCTTCCTTAAAGAAAAGGTTATGGGATCAGTTTTGAAGAACAGTGATACTTTTGACCTTGACACAAAGTACACAATTGACGGGAAAAGTCACTGAAGAAACTTCCACCATTAACATGACTGAGCTGAACCTTTATCTGCAACCTAATTAAAAAGAAAGGTTCCCACCCCAAAAAGCCTTGTGCAAGGTGCTTGTCATGAAGAATTACAGAGTTCTGCGTTAAGAGGGCTCAAGGGCATTCAAAATTACTGGGGAAAAAAAAAAAATCCTTCTTCAGAACTAACAGAATCTTCTCTTCAGAAAGCCAAAGAAAAACTGTTAAGGCATTTTAAAGATCTGTAAGTACATATCAGTCTTATTTTATTTACACCAGACCCGGGAAAGCAAGAGAGAGAAATACGATCTTTTTTTTTCTTCTCTTGGTCTGTCTTGTACAGGCTAAAATAAAATCAATTGCCCTGTGGAAAAGCCTTGTAAAGAAAACTCATAAATCCTATTTATTTATCTATTTTTTCATCATGTAGAGCAACACAAGATCGTGTATTCTTGTCACAGTGCCAGATGGTAAAAGAACCATAACAATCACTGTTCTTCAACCCCAGGGACCACAGTCACTGTACGAAAGATGAAATGATACTTAACAATTCACAAAATTATTTGACCCTTTGATTATCTCAGTTAAACAGCATTAAATTCCATCAACAGGCATCCACAGCCAAAAAATTATGTGCTTATTCTTCCTAAGCAATGTACAAGGAGAATGGAAACTTCAGAGTAAGACCCCCCCAAAATTGTCAAGGTAATTGGAAAGCTTTTTACATTTGCTATAAGAAAAAAAAGAACTTAAAAAAAAATGCTGGGAACAGGTCTTAAATCCTTCTCATATCTGGGAAGTAAAGGTTATCTTAGCAGTACATCCTTTCACTTCAGGTTCACATTTTATCCAATAGCTAATGCATGCCAAGCCTATGAAAGGTCTGTGAACGCCTTAAAGCGAAGGCAGTGGCTGGACCTCAGACCTCAATAATGGGCAGCAGGCATGACTGCAGTCCATCCATCCATCTATCAGAGACATTGATATTCCTTCCTTTGATCCTTTTTCCAAAGAAACTAGAAAGCTCTCCTGTGTATTTGTTTGGAATCCAATTACACAGGCATGATGATACATTAGGAAAAAAATCTTTACTCTGAGTATGGTGAGGCACTGCCAGAGGTTGCCCAGAGAGTTGTGGACGCCCCATATCTGGTAGTGTTCATGGCCAGGTTGGACGGGGCTTTGAGCAACCTGGTCAGTGAAAGGTGTTCCTGCCCATGGCAGGGGGCTCAATGATCTTTAAGGTTGCTTCCAACCCAACCATTCTATGACTCTAAGACTGAGCAATTCCCCCCCAAAAAATACCCTGCAGTCACAGCTGAAACAGGGATTTTCACACCAAAAGACTCCGACCAAGTCACTTCTAGTCATTGTCATCTGGAATTTGGCAAGAGGCAGCCTGCTGGTCTAAACTAGCAGGTCTCATTTTTCTACTTGTACAGGCAAATCCTACTTACACCTCACCTAAAAATTGTATTTTGTTTACTTTTTTCCCCAAGCTAGGCCCAGACTCTCCCAACTTTTCCAATGACATTTCAGCAGAGCTCCATTTAGGATCTGAAGGATGGTAAAACATTTTCTGTTCTTCACTTTGAACACGCCCCGGCTGAAGGTGGCTCACATACAACAGGCACGCAATGCTCAAGCAGTATCAGTGTGCCACAGATGAGACATCTTATGCAGATATTTAAATCAGGCCACACCTGTAATAAAGATAATAATTAACTACCATCCCTGGCACCAAAGTGTTGCAAAGTGAACTTCACATCAAAGAAAAGAGCCTTTAAATTATTTAAAGATTTTGAAGTGTTGTGACGAGATGCTGCTTGTTCACGTAGGGAAAGAATTTGTTAACTGGTCTGCACTGCAGACAAACATCAACAAACTTGGATAGATTTCCTTTGCCTATGTGTCTGCCAGCATTTATTTTTTTAATAGATTTTGTGGTTGTCCTCCAAAAGTTGAAATGTTGTTTTGCACTAAGCACACCAAAACATTTTTTTAATGGACGTTATTACCACAAGCATAAAACTTCTGTTTCTGTGTGAAAGTTTGTTAGAAAGGGTTTCACAACCATATGATATAAAGAAACTGAATTAATTGTATTTTTGAATTTCCCATTGCCAGATGGGATGTTATTCAAGACTGGCATAATGATTCAAATACCAGCAGTAGGTCCAGCCACCTAGAATTAAGAAGATGGCACCGTGGGTAGAGAGAACAGTTTCCCTCAAAATGGCTCTAATGAAGATGAATTTGCTCAAACTAAAACAAATTCTTCACAGCCACGGAAGGATTTGCTGAGACACCGGGTCACAGGAGGCTAATGGCACTGTGACACACCTACTAAATCTTCTCTCTGCAAGCTTAATGCAATAAAGAAAATCCCTTTGTGGCCGATACTGCTGCAGGTGCCACAGCGGAGACCAGGCGGCCACAGAGGTCATGGGGCTGCGAGTGTCACTCTGCCCAGCAAGCCCCAGCTCTGGAGAGGGAGTGAGGAGCTGGCTGGGACCGGGCTTGTTCTGAGCCCTGCCCAAGAGGAGAAAATCAAACGTGACCTGGCAAGGGAAAGAGTGAATGCAGCGAGCGGTATATGGGCTCATCAGAGGGATAAAACAGGGAGCTGCTTATGCCGTGACCTGCTGAGAGACGATCAGTGGGACATCCTTCCTCCGGTTTAAGGAGCTGGGGAAAAACCCACGGGCAAACATGAAGTTACTGAAGAGAAGAAGGAATACACACTTTTTCCTCCTCCTCAAACTTATTCTCTTGGTTTTACTTGGACAAATATGAAACGGCCTTGTTAGGATGAGAGAAAGAGAGAGATGCAAGCAGCTTATTTTTGTCCAGGAGCGGCAGACATTTAAATTACCAGTCTTGCTACCGATTTTGGACACTAGCCATGGCTGGGGATTTTACCCTTAATTCTCACTGACATTAATTCACAGACTGGCTCCCTGACCAGAAAAGGTCTTGCTCTGGCCTGACCCATAACAAGGAACCTGGAGTGGAGGGTTCATCTGACTCATGGTAATTGCCTTACCGGCATATCGGATAAAAGACAGTTTCTGAGGTATCAAGTCTAAGTACAGACACAGGATCTGCAATCTCCTGGCACATGCTGCAACAGCCAAGGAAAATTGTTACTGTAAGAACCGAGTATGTCAGTAGGAAGCAAGTGATAAAACCATTTTCTCTTTCTTCCAAATATATAACTAAAGGAGCACAAAACCCGAGCTTTTGAGATCCACAAGACAACTTTCCGAACATGGCAAGAGTAACCCTGAAATGCTACTGCAGTGCACTGGTTTTTATTAAATAAAGCCACTGTAATAGTTATATCAAGCACTTATTCCTGCATTTTAAAAATATATACAGAAATCTGCTAGTTAGTGAAGATAATCTGCTCACAGTATGAAAGGAGAATCACGTATTAGTAGACTCTTCTCAAGTCACACGGCCCCATTATAACTCCAACTCTGTGCAGATACTTCTTTATTTTCCCTCAATGTGGATAACAAAATAGGGATGAACTAATGCCACTTACACTTAAAATAAACAACCACATTTATAAAAAATAAAGACTGCAAAACATAAGTGAAAGTAGAGTTGTTACCTACTTATTTCTCCCTTTGAGGTCGGGGATCCTTGAAGACTGAATTTGTATTTTCCCTGTAGCTCGCTACACTGAAAAGGCAGCAAAACTGAAACTGTATTCAAGATAATTATGCATCTTATCCAACACCCCTAAAATAGTAACAAGTTTGTGATAGCTCTACCTGTCATTTTGCAAGAAAACTTTCCTACATATCTTGAACGAGCTCAAGATATAGATTCAAAAGAAAAAGGAGAATGGGGGGAAGATTTCTGATATATTGAGATATCAGATATATCTATAATTGAGATGGGATATTTTCTGATCCGTGCTTTTGCAAGAGAGGGTTGGATTTTTTTAATAATTGCTTAGAAAAGTTGCTCTCATTTCTTCGGATCCTCTCTCAAATTTAATCATCTTTAAATAGTTTATTTACTCATTAACTTTTGTGTCAAGTTACCTGCACAAATGTCGACAAAAATGTGCCTACTCCTTTTACATTCAAAGAGAATTTACTTCAGAAATCCAGACTTGTCCAGCAGAGTCTGAAAAAAAAAATTCTTTCTAGCTAAAGGAAGGAAGGAACCAAAGGAAGGAAACTTGTAAACTACTAAATTTCCTGAATAAATATTTCTTGTGTCCCTCATTTGGGCATTGCAGATTGGAAACTAAGCCTCTGCCTCTGGGACAGCACACTCCCAACTTTCGAGTTAATGCAGTTTCTCAATCATTCTTTAACATGAGTCATTAATGTGAATACTTATGCTGAACCCATTAAGTGCTACTGCTTTGTCCCACAAACATCCATTAATTTATCTATAACATACTGCCGTCTGGTAAGGGAACAGGATTATCTCCATTTTAGAGATTAAGAACTCAGAGGGAAAAAAACAAACAAACAAGAGAAAACCCCCAAAACAACTAATGACCTGAGCAAGTTATTTCAAGGAATCTGTCAGATCAAGTCCAGATTTCTTCAGTCACAGTCCACTGCTTTTAAAGCAAAACTATTCCCTATCACTTCCAGAAAACTTAATTTCCAATTAGCCAAGAAGTATAAAAGAAACAAAACATGAATCCACATTTTCTTTCAACAATGCCTTTAATAAAGCTGTACATACATGACCTACATGGTAGGTTCATCAAATCAGCAACAGATATACATTGATATTATTAAATGTTTAATATGTTTTAAGCAAGATTGACCTCCGAATGAACCACAGTACGCTTTGGGATTTAAAACAATCTGTTGTAGGCTAATTTTTCACATTAGCTCTGTATTTAACAGCAACAGCAATTTTTAAATTTAATTTGGCCTCCTGCATCATGCAGACAGAAATACATTTCTCTCAAGATAAATCATTCAAATCTGCACTATATCAATACCAACATCATTTTTTTGCTTGGGGATAATTTTGCCAATAATTTAGCAACACAATCATGAGAAAAGCAGCAACGCCGATTCCCTTTCTAGCGTGAAAGCAAAGTAGCTTGCAAGGCATGCCTTGGATTTGAGAAGCAGCAGAAGGAACTCCACACCCCTCTACCACTTTTAAATATAACAGCAAAACAAAAAACTCAGCAGCTATTTCAGGAAGCTTAGTTGTTCAAACAAGAAAATACTTACAAGCAGAGGCTGGGGGCACACTCTACAAAAAAGCCTTTTCTAGAGACAGAGTACTCATTATTAACACAAGTTTTGAAGAAAATCGGGAGGAAGTACATCTAAGGATCAAATCAGAAGCAGTCTTGCAGATTATTTTAAACTATGCATGATGGATGCATTCTGCTCTGTCCTCATTTCAAACTGCACAGACTTTTCCCTGTGATAATCTATTCCAGATGAAGCAACTGATATTTCCAGTTTCAACCAAAGAGAAATGGAAAAAAGGGGGCAAATCCCCCCCCCCGAACCGATAACTCTTTGCTATTTAATGATTAATCAGTATGAAACCTTCACTCAACATTTAACTTTCTCTTATTTACTGAGCTCTTTAATACAGAAGGGAAAGTAAATAAAAGGAAGAACGGCAATTCTTGATTTCTTGCCAGTTTACAGTATTAAAAAAAGAATCTGCGCCACGGGTTGGCAGGCAGCCACACTTACAGTAAGCTATCTACTGTTTCACCCCGCAGGAAGGACAAAGGATTCAGTGTGGGGCTGCTGGGTTTCTCTCTGTCAAATGCACCCTTCAAAACAGATCCCAGGAATATTAAAAACTGCGTGCAATTAAGAGCGTGTTTTTCGTGATCTTTCCCTCTTTTGGGGGATGTTTCTAAAAAACCTGGAGCGTCATCGTCGAGAAGGCAGGGAAAGGAAATAGCAGTGCTACAGCCACAGCACTGACATTTTAACTTACTAAATCAAGTTACTCCAGCAGAAGTATAAGGTGCTGGGTTAAGCAGTTTGGTTCATATTTCTGTTTCCTCATGACACGAGTGCACATTACTGCTGCGTGCCCTCTCCAGCTGCACAGCACCCACTGCCAGAAGGGCTTCCACAGGATTGTTCTCCAGGGAACCCCATCTTTGGAGGGCTTATTCCTAAGGCTTCCTAGTGCATAAAGGTTGCTGTTTGCCAGCAGTGGGGAAATCTGAAAGGAGTACTGACTTCTGGGGATAACTTTCTCAGTGCACTGCTCCATTCCACATGCATCATGCAATATTCCTACATCTTGGTCACTCAAAACCATCTGAGCCACTGGGAGGAGGCAGGAAGGAAGGAGGAACAGAATGATGGGAGGAATTAAGGGCTGGGGAGAAAAGGGAAGACAGGGTAAAAAGCAGCAACAAGCAGGAATTAGAATAGGCTAGAGTTAATAGAAAGAGCCAAAAGGAAGTGAATGAAAGCATGACTGAAGAGGAAACAAGTCATTAAAGGACAAAGAAAATTGCTACTCCGCATTAGGAGGGAGAACGCATGTGTAAATACAGAGAATATGGATGAGAGTTAAGGATCAACGATTATAAATAAGCACAGCCCGACTGCTCCTTCCACTCTTAAAACAGAAATAAAAGGAGCACTGGTTCCACCTACAAGAAGTGAACATCCATGTGACCTGCCTTTGTTTTACTATGTAGCCTCGAAACTTTCTGTGAATTTCTGACTATTCCACTCCTACCCTACCCATATTTTGTCTGGAGACGTTCTAAATATCCCCATAAGCAGCAGTACCTTTAAAAAAAAATCCTGCTTTCAGAAAAACGTTATTTTCTTTTCTCCCAACTGCAGCATTTTTATCTGATTCTCGGACTTCCGTGCCCGATTCCCAAAAATTAAGTGGTTTTTTTTACCTCTGAATTTAACAGCATTCAATCTTTAAAGTTTGGTATCTTGGTCTCTAGTCTAAAAATGAATTTTCAGCTTAAATAGAAAAGAATGGAGGAATTTTTAGCTTACATAAAACAGACAGCTTTTGCTTGCAGTCCTGAAAGGGCTGGAAAGAGTGATTTTCAAGTCCCTGACAGTCTTCCCCATCACCACCCCCACCCTACCCCTCCTAGCTAAGAATGTAGAATTGCTCAGAGTACTGCAAGTCAGCAACAGCCTTGTTTAAATGACCTTTGCATCTTACTAAATGTCTCAGGTTAGATCCCAGTTCTGAAAGATACCAGTAGAGGTTGCGAAGATATGAAAATCCTTGTCGGACGTGCATCTTGCTGTAACAAGTATTTGATTTTTGGCAAGTTCAGCATAAGTATTAACTCTCTTTTCACACCAAAAATCAGGGATGCTGATAGTAAAAGTGCTTTGATACAGAGCTGACAATCTCATTTCTGTCCCCAACCTGCAGGTCACCCCTGGATGGTTTTAGGAAAACCACTTCCCCCTATCTCCATTTCTGCATTCACAGAACTGGGGAGATTTCCTTTTGCTCCTTTGCTCCCATGGACTTTTCAAAGCAGGTTTTATAGGACTCAGCCATCACTGTTTTGTTTCCAGGGCTGGTTTTGCTTTCACAGACACAGTATCTACTACACATACATTAGAGCTGCTGCAGCTCCCCGGCAGCAAGAGCACCACATACAGTGTCAAACAGAGTGCAAATTTGGTTAGCATGGAAACAAAACTGAACCAGCTTCCACAGCAGCAAAAATACTTGCTCTTGTACCAGATTCAAGGGGAGAATTTTTGCTGGAAGTAGCATGCTTTTCAGAAGTTCCATAATGGTTGTGAAGCACAACTTCCACAGAAGGCTGGCTTTCAGCTATCTAATCTTCATCTATACCATAACCTACAGCACAAGTTTTGATGTGTTTGCCTGCTCTTTTTATCTTTGGAAGAACTAAGAAGAGTTACAGACTTTAAAGAACAACTAACTCTCACGAATGAAGTTATTGACATGAAAACAGTAACTTTATATATACAGAATTTTAGTTTAAAGGTAGTAATTGGCAAAAAAAAATCACTAAAGCTAGTCAATGCTTTCCTAATGTACCACGCAAATATTTTAACTTCAGGTACAAAATGAAGCAAGTGCTGGGGAGTTTCATAACAACATACTCAAGGAACACAATAAAAACAAAACCAAATTAAAAAAAATCTCTAAGCATGAAAAACATTCACTAATTTACTGATTTTTAAGCTTGATGGAAATGTTTCTGTATTTCAGTTTTAAAAGAGATAGTGAAGAGTAGGAGAGAAAGACAACTCAAGAAAAAATAAATTATACCTTCAACATTAACACTTCCTACTTCAAAAAATATTTTAAACATAAATGAATCCTTTGATTAAAAGTTTTGATTATTCTTAAAAAAAAAACCAAAAAACTCGAACTTGCTTACATAAAGCTGAGAACTTGCAAATACTAGCTCCAGTTCTGCAAAACACACAAACTCCCACTGACTTCAAGGAATGCAGACTTACATTCACTATTTGCAAAAATACATTAACTTCAGCATTGGAAATACTTAGCCTCCCTAATCTGATTCCCCTCCCCAACAATTACAGAGCAATTACATGAGATAAGAACACATTTCTCGGCTCCATTTTTGCATATTTTGATAACCATGTCCAATTACAAATTTCCCTCACTGCTTAAATTAAAAAAAAATAAAATACATCTTGCAAAGATTTTTTTTTCTTTTTTTAATTATTCTGACACAGTGCTGAAGTGTCTCCTCCAAGGAACAAAGGAATTCACTCGAGCTCTGATCCAAAACATACTAAAAGTTAACAGCCTACTTCCAGTTGACTTCAGTACGCCCCCTATCAGGCTTAGAACTGACCTGGGTATTTTTGAGAAAGGAACTGTACATCAGTCCATGGAAATGCATGAAATCCATGATTTTTTTTCTCTTGTTGGTCTTCTCAAGGTTTAAGACTCTTTGAAATGCCATCAGCTATAGCAACAGGTTCTTGTTTATACAAACAAATGACCTACAAAGTACACACTTAATCTTACCAGCATGCAATTTTGATTATCCTGCACCTCTCTTTCACACGAGTCCTTTGTCAACTACATAAAAGTGAAACACTATTTTAAACAAACAAGAATGTTTCTGGTCTGTCAAATTTCAAGTTGTCAGCGTCCCCCTATGAAAGCAGGTTTTTGCTTCTTAAAGAAATCTCACTTATATTGTGCCTGAAACATGGAATCTTTTATTTGTATTTCTTGTATTCACAATACTTTGTGGAGGGGGAAAAAAAAGAAGTTTTTTTAATCCGGTAGTCACTGTTTGCAGAATTCCATACAGGTAGAAATGCTACAATTAACTAAAAAAAAAAAAAAATAGGAGCTGGAAAAAAATGGAAAAACTTATCTAACTATGCATCTTGCACATTATTGTATTAAACTTAAATAACTATGCATTATTATATTAGACAATTAAGCAATAATATATATTTTGCTCTTATAGAATAGTTGTAGTATTAGTCTATATAAACTACTATAAAACACTAAGAAATGTTTTTGAAAATATTGACGTTTCTAACTACCCTACTTATTATTTCAGTTAGATATTTTATGAAATGCCATTGATTTAACGCCAAGCAATGAATGAGTAAAAATGTTCGCTTTTTTAGTTAAAAATGCTCACTAGATTTTGTCCCTCATTTGTTCTGTCATGTGCATGTCTATGTTGCACAGAGGCTGCAGCAGCTATTCAGAAATATTTAAAAACTATTTAAAATCAGTAGGTTATCACGACTTAAATGCAATAGCTTATTAATACCTGATTGACCCACTTTTTGGGGGGGGCATTAAAACCATAAATTAAATGGTCTGCTCCTTTGCAACTGAAAGGTGAAATTCACATAGTAATAAGTAAGGGCTGGATGATCATGCCTCTGGCAGCATGCAATGAGTGCAGAAGGGGGCAGCTGCAAAAATCTCTGGATTTGCTGCAGAAGAGGATCCTACTGCCTTCCCAGGAACCCCAGCCCCTGGCAGCCCTGCTCTCTCTGCGCTCACCTGAATCTTGCTTCCTCCCAGCATCCATATGCAGAAGAAGAAAATAAGAAGGGGGAAAAAGGAGAAAAAAAAAAAGGAAAAAAAAAAAAAAAAAGAAAATCAGCAGTGAAAGCATCAACTTCCAGCAACATTTTCAAAGCTTGGAGAGGAAGGGTGCCAAGCACACAGGCCAGACACTCGGCTCTACAGCTGGCAGGGGGAACCTTGAAAACTGTTTGCAGTCACTTATTGACACTAATCCTTGCTTCTCCTTTCTGCCTCATCAAAATTTTCAGAGCAGCATCTTCCTGGGCCTGCCACAGCTCCTTGCAGCTGCAGAGCTCGCAGGGGCTGCACAGCTCCGCTGGGCCAGCAGCCATATGTTGCATTTCTCTGGAAAGGCCCCTAAGAAAATACTGACCTGAGCCATATTCCTCACTGATTGTCTTTGGCACAGAAACCAAAACATGCTATAAATGCATTCCTGCCCCAGCCGAGCGGACACTCATCCTGAGGAGGGCTGAGACACTCTGACAGCTGCTGCCTGTCAGCGACACCGACACGGCCGAGCCAGTGCCCGTCAGGGACACAGGTGACAGACAGCACAGTGCCATGGGGGGACATCTCCTCCGGGATGCCAAGCGGGGCAGGCACCACAAACCCCGTGGGCACCATGTTCAGTCAGCACGCCGAAGAGCGGGGGGCCAAGAGCTTGTTCTTTGCTGGCACGTGGATTCCCCATGCCAAGCGTTGGCTGGCTCCCTCTCAGGTACACAGGCCATCTTCTAAGAGCAGGACAACACCAGACACGCTGAGAACTCTGCTCACGGCATGCACCTTCTCGTGCCCTCGCTCCAGGAGGGACATGCAGGGCCCTGAGGCTGAGCACGGCCCTGCCCACCACCCAACAAAGGAGGTCAGCTGAGGTACGGATGGGACTAACCAAGTAAAAAAAAAATAAGTTATCCAGTATCACAGGGCTGCCTCAAGCACCCCTGCTGCCAAGAGAGATGTATTTCATCTTGGCCTCAAGCCAGCCTTGAGACATCCCGTTTCAGTTCCTGATACTTCAGGCATTTGCTCTCCCTACACCCACTTTACAGATATAAACACAGGCAGGAAAAAAAAAAAAGGCATTCAGCTTGTGCAAACACCCAAGGCTCAAAATAAGGGAAATGCAAGAAATTGCTTCAGCTGGGAACCAGGGACAACGTGAAGCCTTTGCTGCACAGGCTACTCTGATGCTGAAGGAATTCAAGCACATGCACTACACACTCCAGAGAGACAACAGTTTCCTCCCTTGTCACACCACATTTTGTCTGTGATTTATTAGAAGAAAGAGCGATTGGATCATACACACTGGGAACTAATACATGTAATTCCAGCTGTTGAAAAAAAAAAAATTAAATACTGCAGTATACATACATGCATATATCCTCACACAGAGATACTGGATAGATTTGGATACATACGTACACATGTAAGTAAACATTAGGGTAGTTCATTTCACTTTATAAGTACAAATAATAAACCACTTGCAAAAACAGGTAAAAGGGGATCATCACTGCATCCTTCAATACATTTCTAGTCTCTCATTAGACTCCACATACAAGTTAAGTTAGTCCATCATTAAATGAACATGAGGGATAAAGAGGGAGGCACCAAGGTTGCAAGACAAATACAAGTGATAACTCTCCTACAATGCCATAGGCAGAGAAAATTGTATTTAGCAAGCCAGACACTGTTTAACAGGCCCAGCAAACACACAATTGGCAAATTTCTTCCTTTCCTATGAAAACCATAATGCAAATTAATTGCAGCATGCTAAATCACAGTTCTAATTTAGCAACATTCTTTGCAGTGCTTGAGAAATAAATGCAAAAACAGTAGGGATTGTCAATGGGCTAACTGAACAATTTCACAAGTAAAGGGAATATTTTACATGTCAATGGTACACTTTTACAACTGCTGACTGTTTTCTGAAGGAGTCTCAGATCTCGTGTGTCATTTATGGCATTTTAGGTTTGATTTTTAAAAGTGCTTTTTAGTTTCACCTCTGAATAAATTCAGCAACAACGTGGAAGTTCATTGTTAGGAAGTGTGCTTCAAGTTAAGCAACAAATAGAGGCATCTTAATTCTCTATCATGTAAGAATCTATATCCAATCATTGTCTTTATGCTCCTGGTTTTTTGCAGTAGTGTATTTCCTGCAAGTAATGCAATGTCTACGAGTGTTTTTGAATTCCCTGTTCAAGTACAAGTTGATTAACAGTGCTTCCTCTTAAGGAGTTAATACTATTTTTAATCCAATGATAGCTTTGATAATAATTTCCATTACTTCTAATCTACTGTTTTGCAGGGTGTATAACATGGTTAGATGATGCTTAATTTTGCTCAGGCTCTGAGACTGCATTCCTGATAGCTCCTTCGGTTCTTCACCATTATGCATGCTGCACCAAGCAGCCCTTTCCCTAGTTGACTTGAGAAAGCATGTTTCCAGAATATGTTATTCAAATCCTGAATCATTTGGGTTCAAAATCACAACTTTCTTTAAAGTCAGCATTTGGCTTCTTTTGAGGTGAAGGTTCCAAAAAGAACATTTTCGGATGGCCTCAGACATCCTTGTTTGAATTTAACACTACCCATCATATTTAGATCAGGAATGCAAACCTGCTGAAGACAAACAACAACAAAAAAACCCTTGGAAGGTATGACAACTAACATACACCAAAAAACAGCAATGTAAATCTTCAGGGCTTGTTAATTCCCAGCTCTTACTCCGGTCCTCTGCTACAGCCACTTGCTAAGCTAAAAATGCACGAGGGCAGATTGATGGTCTGCTGAACACCCTGCAGCCCCAAGCCACAGCCAGCTATTAATGCTATTTCATCACCATTTCACATCTCTGCTTTCTCACCAGCGCTATGGTGCCGATGGGGCTAGGAAAGGTCCAGCAAGGGCCAGTTACTACACTCCAACACAACCCTTTGTGGTGGTTTCCTCTCCTACTGACCTAGAGGGAGAGGGTCTGGAGTCCACAGCCAGCTCCCTCACCCAGCTTTTCCTATCTCCAGCCCCTGGGGAGAGGGGACATCTTTAGAGGAGAAGGGAGGTTGCATGGCCTCCACTCTGCACAATGTTTTTCCATGGCTAAACTGCTTTCCTTTCTCAGCAGATACAACATATTGATACTGTTGCAAGTGTTAATGTCTCCCTTGCCAGAGATCTGCAATAAACTAGGCTCATTTTCAGTAGCAATACCTCCTCTTCTAATGTTGTCAGTAACTTTGACAATCCTACAGCTTCTAGTCTTCATTCTCATCATAAACAAGTTAGACAAATATCTATTTAATCTTTCTGAGACACAAGTAAGTGGGAAATCTCTGAAAATAAGCCAAAGGTAACTAAACAACACCATTTACATGTTTGTATCAACTCACTTCACCACTGTACCCCTCTGAGCACTGGAAACTCTACCTTTATTTAACGTGCAGCTGAATACGGGGCAACACCAGGAAAAACAGAAATAGGGACAGGTGCTCCTGCTGGTGTCCTTCCTTGATTTAGAAGGACCCAATCCTGAAAGCTGGCGCAGGCGTGCCAAGACCCAAACCGTGGAGGTGCATTTCCTGCAGGGAAACCAGAGGACACTGTGCCGGAGGCTGGAACAACCCGAGCACACAGCTGGGAGCCCTCTTCCCTCCCTTTCTGGTAGAGAGGAAAGCCAGCCACTGCACCACCCTCCTCCCAGGGAGCCCCTGGCACAGGGCAGGCACAGGGATGGGGCTGAGGGGGAGTGGGCTCCATTCCTGCCATTCATCCCTTATCCTGCCCAGACATCTCAGGACAACACGCTCTTCTCCAGAGGGACTCCCTGTTTGGCCGGGCACTTCCAGCTCGCCTCTTTATCCCCAGACTGCTCCCATGCTCTCCCCACAGTATGGGCAGCTGGCCCTGGTCACCCTTAACTCTCCATCAAAGTACAGGCTCTGCTGGCAGCCCTTCCTCCCCTCCTTCCAGCTCTTCCTTAGGAAGAGGCAGGCTGGACCCCAGCATCCTTGCTGCAGGGAGCTGCCTGCAGATGGATGACCTGCAAGCCGCAGCCCTCTGCCCCAGTCCCACACACCACCAGGCTTTTCTCTTTAGATTCTAAGCAGTACCAAGGTAAATTTTACGCTAAGAATTATTTATAGACTTCCTGCAAGTGACTGCCCACAGCTTTGATGAACGCGAGACAATAGCTCTGTTCATCTTCCATCTGTAACTGTGCAAGCAATAAATGTTTCTATCAACAAACATTTGAGCAAACAACTGATTCAGTTTGTTCCAAGCACCTTAGGCTACAAAACTAATATTGAAAAGAGTTTATATGCTAGCCTGCTCCTCCCCACCGCCATTTCCCTCTGAGCAGGCGTTTCTGATGAAAAAAAAAAAAAAAATTAAATGTTTTCTTGTAGAGAATTTAAACTAAAATTTGTCAACGTAAATCCGAGAGCATTTAGTGTTTGCACAATACATATTTTTAGTGCATACCTATGCAAACTGAAAGAGTAAAAACACAGTTACAGTATAAAACTAGCAAAACGTAGAAACATTTAATTTCTTGTACATGGACCATGGAGCCTCGGATGCCACAGAGGTTTGCTTCAGCATGGGGAAAATCTGCAGGCTGCTACATGGATGATTCCATGAACCCAGCAAAGGAGAAGAGTTGCT
This sequence comes from Pachycephala philippinensis, assembly GCA_013397055.1. NCBI lineage: Eukaryota > Metazoa > Chordata > Aves > Passeriformes > Pachycephala > Pachycephala philippinensis. The sequence continues at coordinate 62,960 of VWZT01010232.1, forward strand.
ATTTGTTTTTGGAATATACAAATATCATTAAGAGCCAAAAAACCATGCTGATACTTTACAGTAATGCCTTTTTATTACAATTCAAAAGCTGTCACAAAAATCTTGCCGCAGAAACTGGTGACGTTTGCTACTGTACTACCTACAATCACTGTCCTGCAGCGTTACAGTAGAACTGCTCTTTTAAGATATGATCCCAAATATCACTAAATATGGAGAACAAATTCCTGAGAAAACAAACCCTTACCACATCAGCATTCTATAATATTAGGAAACTATTTGCATCATGCGGCTTGTGCTAAAATACTTAATGATCTCATCCTTACCATAACAAATTATCTGCCAGAAAAAGACCTTGAAGGTCAACACTGGCAACAATTAAAAAGTAATGAAAAACATTCATCCCTTAGGCAGAGTTACAATTTCTAAGTTTGAAGCAATGTGCTGTATATTTTATTAGCTATCACTTGTTTAATTATTCATTGGAGCTCCTCTTATGCTCCATAGAGCAACCTCACATTGCTAAGATTTCCATTTGAATGCTATTACCGATTCAAGGACAAATCTCGTTTAAACTTTAGCTTTTGTTTTTATTTTCCAAAACATAAATTATGTTCAAAAATTAATGGGTCTGTCATACTTGCTATTTTTAATTCTGTTCACATTAGCTTCAACCTGGGACTCTACACACCATCTCTCCAACAACGGTATTTTGAGTGTCCGCATTCATCTGCTCCAGTATTCCTACAAAACCACACAAGTTTTCAACCAACTGCATCCCTTCCTTGGCCAGCAGGAGTAATTTTTATTCCTGTCTCATTTGCAGTAGCAGCTCACTCGAGCACAGTATTTCAGTATTTTCTTAAAGAAACTCACCGAGTTCAAGCAAGGCGATAGCACCATGAAATAACTTCTATGCTTTAATTGCCATTTAATTACACTTCCTGGATTTCCTAGCAAGTAAATAAAATCTTTCTCAAGGTTTACCGGAGAAATAAGGAGCTGTACAAACAGGGCAGGCTAAGATTGGTATTATCTGCAGTTCTTAATTTATCCTTCATTGTGGCCATACACATTTATGCCCTGCTGGGGATTCACAACACACACAAGGGAAATTAGCTGGAGGAGTTTTTTGAGTAAGGGAGGAAAAGCCCGTTTACTGTTTTGTGATCAACAACTTGAGATAGGTTCCCCATTTAAAATTTCATTAGTGGAAATATGTATGTGTACTGTACTGAAACGGTGAAAGGAAAAAAGGGAATAAAGTAGAACAGAACAACAGATCTGCAATGGTTTGATACATGCTTCATATAAAATCATTTTGGTAAAACAAAAAAATGGAAACTGTCATGAAAGCTGATGTTAATCCTTTTTTTGCCTCTTCTTACAAAAATACACCCACTTCCTGAACTAAACTTACAAATGACACCATGGTTTATAAAAATTGAAAAAGGGCTGCCATTATAGGGGAGAAGGAGCAGTAATAAAACAAAGAAAAGGCTAAGTATTAAAATAATAATTCATTTTACACTACTTTGAATTCAACATGAAGAAAAATAACAATGAGCACGTATTTCCATACAGTGAATAGTCAAACTCTATCTAATGCTCTAAAAAAGAATAAATTTAATTAAATAATTTAATTTGGTTTAATTAAACCAAAAAAGACAACACTGCTCTCTAATATTCCTTGGTAAGAGTGAAAATGTGTTTTGAGCAGCAAGAAGAACTGAAATTTACTGGGCAAGACAAACTTTCCCCTACCACTCAGGCTTGGTTTCATGACACTGTCAGTATCACCAGGAAAGCAAGTTGTTTACATAATGGGGAAAGTTATTTACAAGGACTACTACACTAGTATTATATAAATAAAGGTGGCAGCAAAACCCACCTTAACCCACCCAAAATTAATTCCCAAGATCAGATAAATTTTAATTTTATGATATCATAGAATTTGTCTTAGATGAAAAACAAAAGTTGCATAGTAGTTGCCTTAAAACTTCATTTGCTGAGTTCAGGAGAGGGAAGTGGCAGGAAGGGGGTACACTGCCCACGAGCCTTTGTGTGGAATGGGCCACAAAGGGGCACATCTCATCTCACTCCTGCCAGGAAGACAGACAGGAATATTTTTTAAATATTCACACATGCTTCAGCATAGAATCTCTCTGTAAATAATCACATTTTTGTATCCAAAATTTCCTGTTGATTACAAAAACAGAGGAACTTCCGACCTATGATCAGCAGGAGACTTCTGTGCATATATTTTGCTTTACCAGTGGGGAATTCACTTCTGCAGTGTGTTTCAGATCCAGGTCATGTGGAAATTTTGCAGAGAAAGTCTCTTAAAGCCTTTCTGATGAGACCAGATAATCTGGACAGACCAGTTCCTTGCTGGTCTAATTAAATGGCCATTAGGACGTTGATCCAGAAGTGAAACCTGAAGGAACACATGTGGGAACATACACAGTCTTAACTGAGGATGATAATAAGGGACACCATTCACCAAGGTCATATTTGGCCAAGAGTTCTCTTATTTTCCTCCCTCAGTAGTGGAGGATATAGGCTCCTCCTGAGGGCAACTCTCAGCCACCAGTGAATGAGAAGAGGGAGAAAGACCGAAATCCATACACACAGACAGGAAAAAAAGGAAAATTTCTGTGAAACCGATCACAGAATAAATATGGATTCCACTTCAGCATCCTTTATCCTCAGTTACCTGAAGTCATTAGCAACCTCCCATACCTGGCTTGCCCACTTCAATCAAACCATGCTTGAGTCCATCATAAAAAATAAACATGGGACCTTTACTCAGATGCAAACAACACCTCACATGCCCAAACCACGTCCCCCTTCTTTGCCTCCGGAACTTCCACCTCCCCCAGAAGGGAGCACCAAGAACACTTCCAGCCTTTCTAGAGGTTTCTAAGCACTTCTCACACGTCTGCAGAAGTCAGGAATGCCCAAGAGCAACATCTGCTCCACTAACCCAAGCCCACCAGCAGGGCTTGATGTCCCCATGGACACAAAGGATGAGGAAACTTGGTCATGATTACTGCCCAAACACCTTCAGCACATCACTGGAAATGCCCAGTATGAACTTGCTACTAAGAAAAAACAATTTACTTCTAGTTTTCCTATAACAGTGTTAAGCAGCAGCCAGACGAAAATGGAGGCAGAAAATTGCCATTCATTATGACACATTTTTAAGACATCTGCCTTCTTTCTCTAAACAGATCCATCAGACTTATGGGATTATACAATGTTAAAGGTTGGAATGGACCTTAAAGACCATCTAGTCCCAACCCCACCTGCCATGGGACACCTCCCACTAGACCAGGTTGCTCAAGGCATTACCCAACCTGCCTTTAACACTGCCGGGGTTGGGGGCATCCACAATGTCCCTGACAACCTGTGCCAGTGCCTTACCACCCTCACAGTAAAGGATTTCTTCCTAATATCTAACCTAAATTTCTCCTGTTTCAGTTTGTACCCATTACTCCTCATGCTATCAGTAAGGCTCCTGACCAAAAGTCTTCTTTGGAACACACGCTAAGGATGCTATCCCAAGATCCTGGGATAAAGCATCATTTGACAGGAACCCAAATTTCCTTTTTTTAACCCAAGCTGCCTAATTTTCCTAATGTGTCAGTGGGAGCCATTTAGCACTGCAAGACTGGTAATCAAAACCAGGAAAATACCTACCAGCTCAGGTGCACAGAAACACTAATACCAAGAAAGCTACTGTCAATAAACATATTTCTGTTTTTAAACACTTATAAACAATACACTTTTAATTTCTTGTCAGGCTTAGCTGCTGAATACTTAAGTTACCTTTGCATCCCAGGCAACAGTATTTTGTGAGAAATAGATATGTTCTATGTGTCTGTGTATTAATTACAGTTCTAAATGAATAAACTCTGAAAAATGACAGACTAGATACGTAAAATACGTCCATCTTAAAAGTGCTTTAAAACTTACAATGGAGATTTCACGAAACTGTATAAACATGGACAAAACCCACTGTCACCTGCATAAGCCAGTAGTAAGAGCTTTTCATAATGAGACTTTCACGAATGAAGTGAGGAGTTGATTTTATCTGGTACACCACAGTAATTTGCTGTGCAGCTTCATGAAACTGCTACAAATAGCATTACAGCCAAAACCCAATTGCTGCTGAAATGCATTCAGTAAAATGGAAAATACAGAGAAATACAACACAGTAATTGTCTCTCAACCCACATTATATATTGTGTTTCTAAATTATATAGTATTATATTTTCAAGTTTTTAATATAGTTTCCCACTGAGGAATTGATAACACAGGAGACATTCTTTGACCTTTTCCCTCTGAATATCCAAATAATATACCACATAGGTTTATAAACCAAATAATTCTCCAGCCTTTTATTAGATCCCAAGGGATAAAATCTGTTTTAAAAAACCACCACATGTAGCAATGCACAAAAGAGCTAAAGCAAAGGACTTTCCTTGCTGTGCCATTTCTCACCTGCATCACAATTTCTCTTGTACAGTTGCAATTGTAGTTTATGAGTCTACATGTATTGGAAAGACAAAAATTGGACTTCTAGCACTTGAAAACCTGCACTGAACACCCTAATACAATCACTGACATTACAAACCACGATCCTGCTCACCCACCGATTCCTACTTAATGGATTCAACACAGCACTGCCATCTCTTTAAAGGCTTGACCCAAGCAATGGACGAAATAACTTATCAAGCTTTCCTATTCCCCAGATATTGCAGAAAGTATTTAATGGACTTGTTCCAAATTTAGCAGGATGTTAAAAACCACACAGCCACCAGATAAGTAATTTGTGGGGCAGCTCAATCAAAAAGCTAGGCCGATCCTTTAAAAGAGGCCTTTCGGGGATTTTGATTTGATAATGTTTGTATCTCTGCAATTAATCACAAAATAATGAAGGATTCAAGCCATCGCAGTCAGGCATTGGGAGTGTGAAAAGATGCACGCTGTGCATGACAAGAATCAAAGTGCCAGAACAACTCAGGAAAAAAGCATAATATAAAACAGTTGATGTAAGTTAGAAACACTGGAAACTTTCAACCTGCAGCAGCCTTTTTTATGTGGCCAGTCCCACTGATTTTAATGGGGCCACTGCTGCAAGTGAAACAGTTCCATGCAGGAGTCTGTCTGCCAGACCATGCATCAAGCAACGTGTCAGGAGAAGCTGTCAGGACTCTAACTGATGCGAGATCAAATCCTCCCTCTAAAGACACAATTCTGTCTGCTTCTGAAACTTCGAGCAGATGCTATTTCAGAAAATGTGAATTATAATTTGCTATTAAATCCCGAGCTGATTTGACTTTTGGAGGGGGCTTGGGGCTTCACTCAGGTTTTGGGTTTGTTTTTTTTTGGTATGCGACATACATCTTAAAGGTACTGCTCTTGAAAGAGGCAAAACATCTGCTGTCCTCAGACCTATTTACAAGCATCATTTTAGAACTCTATTCCAGTTTCATTCCAGATCAGTTTATCACACTGATTTGCAAAATCCAAATTAACAAGTGGCACAATGAACAGTTAATGTCAATTTTGAGCTGCCTCTTCTAATGAGAACAACATTTCAATGAAGTTTCCAAACACATGACAGAACTTTATCCCAAAAAGAAATAAAATATTAATATGTTGTTTATCTTCTGTTTCCAATTTCTCCGTTTTTGACAAACGGAATTGTAAGCTGAAATATTCCTGGAGCCTGTCCAACACAGATAGCTGATATTGTTAGGTTTTTTCAAATTTAGTGCATTATTCCAAGTTAAATCTACCTTGGCCATACACAGGCTGATTTTCCCCTCCTCCCTCCATAGATGAGTTGTTTCTCAGCATTTCTTCAAGGCAAAATTCACAGTCACAATGAATTAAGAGCTTTAATTCCCACAGCCATCATTTGGTATAATACTGGCCCTATGGAAAGTGAGTGGGAATGGTCAACTCTCACGAGGGCAGATTTCAACCTCCTGACAGATTTTCCTCCTTATTAATTCAAACGGTAAGAAGTTCTTTGGTTTTTTTTTTTTTACAGAGCTGTGTTTTTTCCTGCATCTCTCAATGAGATAAAAATACATAGTTCTTTACCATTTTACCCAATCTTCTTCAAGAACTATCAAAACCAAAGTATTTATAGATATCCTTTCCTCAAAAACAAAACACTTGCCTTTTTCTCTGTGTCCGATGAAAATTTTACCTACACGCATCCATTTAATATCACTCAACAATGTCTAAAATGGTTCTACTGCTATTAATATTTAAATAATCAAAAAGGCTTAGTAAGAGAGCTCAGGAAGTCATTTAGTGCAAGATTTTATTCCAACTAATACAGAGAAACTGAAGCACCTACTGATGCAGAGCTAAAATTGCTTTATAAGTTTCATGATTTATTACAAAGATGAAAAAAGGCATTACATTTAACAAAAAAACAAAAACCAAAAATGAAACTAAGTTAAGTTTTAAGTAATTCATTGAGGGTGGGACCTCCTTATCTAATATTTAAGGAAATCTGGAAGCAGCAAGCATCTTACTGGTGCATGACATGCATGGACAGCCAAGGCAGCACACACCTGTGGGGAAACACTGACACTGCTCTGCCCCTTCTCCTCCTGCCAGAAACATTCAGTATAACCCCTTTCTCCAATTCCTCAAAAATGACAAAGGAAAAAATGAGTTGCCAGCAAAGCCTGAGCAGCAAAACCGTTGTCATGAACATTTTTATTTTCAATGTGAGCACAGACGTTTCTGGGATTAATTCAGCACTGGAAAAGCTCATTTACTGCTCAGATAATTTCAGCTCCTATGAACCCTGACATGTGAATAAATGCTCCTCTGAGAACTCTGGTTCAGCTTACCTACATAATACTGTTTATTTGACCAAAGCTACTTTTTCCACATACAGTATGAAGGATCAACCTTCTGTGGTTACAGGGCTGGGGGCAGGGAGGGTAGAGGGAGTTTTGCTAAAAAGTTATCTATTACTGTTACTAAAGCACCTTCTAAAAATACTGTATTTTTTAAACTTGCTAGCTATTTATACTCTAGCTGTACATTGTGTTTGAATCTCAACTCAGAATATTTTTCAAGTGTATCATTTACATTTCCTAGAAAGCATCTCAACTGTTTGCAAAGCTCATCATGACTCCCTTAAATGTCTATTTCTGGTATCATAACACACTTCAACTAGTTTGCACTCTAAATTATCATTAAGACCTTTCTACGTAGATTTGAAAAAAAATCACAGTTTACACAGTAACTTAATTTTACTAGCTGAAAGTTCAGCTTTTGGTTTCACTTCTCCATTTCCCTTTATATAATGCATCAAACCAAGAGAGAGGGCAGGCTGTTCAGGCTCGCCACTGCAGCTTGGAATGACGGTACTATGCTGCTTCCTTATACTTCCATGCTAATTCCTGCTATCAGGCTTTAGTCCTGGCTTCTGAACTATGAACCCCGGTGGGCTGGACCTGCCTGCTGGGCTCAGCTAACTCAGAAACTCACAGCAGCCTACAGAGAGAGTCGCTCTGCAGAGCATCCAGCACTGACAGAAGCTGCAGAAAAATAAACTGAAGCCCAAATACAGCATCTTCCAATTTCTCGATTTCACTGGTGTCTGTTGGTAGATTTTCAATAGGCCTCCTATCATCTTTTTTTTTTTTTTCCTTCCCCTCCTCATTCTGGGATCACAGCCAATCCCCAGCACAGCAGCTGACTTTCCCCAGAACTAACTAGAAATATTCTGATAGACTCTATTTATAGACTCAAAAACTTAGGACTGGAAGCAGCCAACCAAATTTTTCCACTCCTTGCTCTCCTCTGCTATCTATCTGTCTATCTATCTACCTATCTATCTATCGTGGGCTACCCTAAATTCCAGCTCCCTGTGTTTCTCAAGGGGGAACTATCCTACCCACAACAGGCATGCCACAGGCACACACACCTCTTACACATCCCAAAGCACCTGTGGAGAGTGCATGCAATTTACTGAGCAGACTAAAACAACAGGAAACCTCTACTTTGGTGTCACTGTAGACAGTACTTAGGCTAATCTTCTCCCCTGTCACTAGAAATCAAAGCCGAAGAACAATCAAGTTTTCTGCAAGAGATTCTACCACCTGTACCTCAGACCTCTGCAAAGTCATGAGACCAGTTGGGACACACATGACTTCTTGGTTTACCATAAAAAAAAAACAAGAAATAAAAACTTTTTTTCAGCAGGCTTAAACAGTGGCTTTTATTATTGTATTTTTAAAATACACACACATATCTATAGCTAATACTTGCAGAAGCCAAGTAAGGTTAGTCTCCATTAGTTTAAGTACAGCACAAACACACAGCCGAAGAAAAACTGTATCCCAAAGTAAGAATAATATTTCAGCTGACTTGCTCTTGGACATATGATTCTGCAAAATTATCTATTTACAATACTATCAGATTCTGTTCAGCGTTTCATACTGCAGATAATGTATCAAAAGTATAAATGTTGAAACAGAAAGGCTAGTGTGCTCTGGAAGCAACACCTGGCAAGTCTGATTTTTACTTAACCTTACAAATGTTGCTAGGAAACCCTACTCAATATTTACTTCAAGTCTTTAAAGAAACAGACTCATTCATACTAAGCTACTGGTGGGAGCACTGGGGACTTGGCGGAGAAGTCACAACCTAAATTTACTCTTGACATCTCACTTTCCTAATCCACAGACCTGACGTAATATAGAAATATAATTAAGAGTTGGGTATGTAGTTACCTTATGAGACCTGTAACAGCACCGGTATTTCAGATACTGCAAGCAATGCAAACAAAGGAACAAAGTTCTGCTATTTTCCTTGGTTTTATGCAAGTTTAATGAAAACAAAAGAAATCTACAATGTTGATGCAGTCTCCTACAAATGGCATATTATTTTTACATTTTTGTGAACAGTGGATGATTTAACAAATTTCACCATCAGCTCTCATGTCTAGTACAGAGATATATGGTACCTTCATCTGCCCATATGAAACATCAGAAAAAGCCTAAATTGTACCAAAACCAATAAATGGGAAACATTTGTGTATTTGCTGTTGCCTTTCAAACTGATTCCATGAAATGTATCTATAAAAATCAGTCAAAGCTATTTCTTGTAATCCTAAGTGATGAGATGCTGAATATTAATAATTTTTTGTCATGTCAGACAAAATCACAAGCTTTCCTAGGACCTAGTGCACTATACTGAGCTTATATCCTCTTGTGCCAATACTTGCTACTTTCCTTGCTCCTATAATCCTTCTCTTCTTTTCCATTAGAGCGCATTTCTTATTCCCCTGCATTCCTGATCCTAAGTTCATTCCTATTTGGTCCTGAATATTTTTTTTTTTTTTCACTCAGCATGAAAATTGCATTCACTTGTAATAAATTACTGATTTAAGTCATGCCAACACCAATATCACCTCTGAGTTCGGGGCGCGCTGCGTGATGGAGAAAAGCCAATCTATATCCCAACAAGTAGCAACTCTTCCTATGGAGTCAGACCCAAGCTCAAAGCCTCAAGCACCTCAGGCAAAATTTGGAAAGAACTATAAATGCCCACGCTGCCAGCACTGGGGTAAAGAAGCCCCCATGAACACCGACTAACCCCCACCACTGCTATCGCCAAAAACCACAGCTGGGGCTGCCACCCCCTCGTGCCTTGAAGCATTCCAGCTTAGAACAGCAGCCTGGCAGAGGGAGGACCCCGCTTCTGTGCAGCAACACGGACCTTGCTACAACCTTAGTAACACTTCCTTTTAATAAGCACAATATCAGGTGTTTGTGCTGAAGCAAGCAGAACCTGAAGCATCCTGAGATCATGGAAAGGGCTAATACAGGTGGAAGGACATGGAACAACTAGTGGAGGACATGGAGTAGCTTGTTTATCACAGTATGGAGGGTATGAAAATAAGCAAAGCATGAAGCTCTTCTTGTGAGCTCAGAAGTCATCTGGACCCTGGTATTACAGTGCTGATTCATTAGAAATTAGGACAGGTTTATAACTCTTTTTTTCCTGTAGCTATCTTATAAATAGACTTAATGACTGTAAGTCATTTACAACCACTAATACATCACCTAGTCAACTCAGTTAGCCTCATAATAAAATTAATTTATCAGACATCCACAATATCCAATTAGCTGCAAATCAATAGGTTTACTTTACAAGAATTTATTGATCCACAAAGTAGGTTTTTTTCCTGAAATGACAATTGTAAGTTGTTAAATTAGTTTGTCTAAGTTACAGCTGCCTGTAAATACTTAAGGCAGCTGCCTATAATCAAAACAATTCTGTTTGCCTTTACAGATTAGTATTATAATAAATATTAGAATATCCATATCTGGCTGAAAAGAAGTGAAATTCACTTAATGAAAAAAAGGATACAGCCTATTTGTCACTTCAGTTTCATTTCCTTCTTCCAGGATTTAATTCAGCTCTTTTTAGGATTTCTAGATTGCGGTGAAGGATGAGTAAGTAGGTACTTTGCTCATTCTGGTCACAACTTATGAACAAACACATCTGCTGAAAACAGAGCCTCCGATTTTTCTGTGGAACAATTTCCTCTGCCTGTAACCCTGAATCTTTTCTCAATTACAGATGCCTGAGCTTACAGGTGAAAATGCAATTACACACAGGCAGCACTTATATTCCAGGCATGATAAAAGGAGATCTATGGAGAGGAGTGGCCAGTCGTGAGGATCCACCATCCAGTTATAGGTGTCACAAGGGTTGTGCTTCAGGCCAGGTCCAGCGGGATCCCATGGACAGAAGTTGAGGCTGGAATGCCCTGGTGTAGTACCTCCTGGAGTGCTTTTTTCATTCCCTTCTGGCTCAGAAATACCTGACTGCTCACCACTCAGCTTCCCAGTGATGTGAACCACAGGACAAAAAATGGTGGCAACTGGAAGATTTGTTTCAAAAGCACATTTCTGATCCAAATAAAAATGTAAACAAAACCCTACAAACTCTGTTATTAGCCTTCCGCACAAAATTAGCTCCTGTTCATGTTAGAAAAGAAATTCAGAATAATTTGCAGACCCATAATATACGCACTTTTGAGCCCAGAAATAAAAAAAATGTTAATCAGCAACTCACTTTTTTCACTTCTATTTCTATATACATTAGCTCCTCTGAATTTTCTCCCTTTCTAAAATAAAATGTCCATCCAAAACATTCGTCCTCTTTGCTTGTTCCACCAAGTGGGTTTAATATGAAGTGAGTAACCATTCTTTATCTCATTATCTGCATGCGCAGTTTGAAGTTGTCATTACTGCATATTTAATCATTCAAAGTCTTCAATGCCCAATCTCCTTTTTTTTTTTTACTGTCAAATTTCCAGAAACATCAATTCCAAGCAGTCCCAAGAATCAGAAAGGTTAGTTGGGAAACAAATGCAAATCAAGTGCATTGTTTCACTGCAACATTATCTGATGTCATTAGTTGGCAGCAGCCATAAAGCTCTGGACCACTTCCAACATTTACTTCCATGCACTGGGCAGAAGCTGACATGTCTAACCCCCCACACTTTGTTCATCTTCCAGCTACTTTACATGGATCCAGATCAAAAATAAGGATTTAAAAATCCTAATTGTATCAACTGGAATCATTCTCTTTTGCCACTGTGCATCTGAAAGAAGAATAGGGTAAAGCTGTGCAGGGGTTTGTAGAGCTAATTCTGCAGCAATGTGGGTTTACCTGATGGATTTTCCAGCAGGGCAGTCTGCAACAAAGGTTCAGTGCAGAATTTCGACAAGCCAGTCATGTTAAGCAACTTTTTCTAATCCTTAAGGAATATTTATTGGCCAATATTTGTTTTTAATTATTAATGTTAGAAAGCCTTAGTACTCAAAACCAAACAAATTTAAAACGGAAATAACAAAACTACCCTCGGTGTACACTAAACCCAAGCGAATGGGCTATGAGCTGGGGTGCAATCCCTAGGAGATGGGGGAAAATGACCTCCACTGTAGCATCTCCAAGGGCATCATGTTCTCTCCCTGCTGAGCCCAGGGTGCCTGAAGAGCTGCAGGAGTGCACTCCTGACCACCCACAGTGGTCCAGAAGAGTGCATCCCCTGGCCAGAAATGGCAACGCATTCAATTTCTACCAAACCATCAAAAATAACAGACCTTGATCCCTAGAAATGGCAAATATTAAAGTACATTGTCTTCAATGGAAATTCCTGAGTTTTTCCAGGGAGTTTTCCCATGTCCCAGGATCCACACCTGTGCAAGGTTTTAGTTGTTTTGTTTTATTTTAATTTATCCAAGTGAGTTTGGAAGTTAACACAGTTATATCCAGCAAAGTAGCTCTGAAGCTACCATTAGAGGAAGAGCTTTCTAACTGCTCTAACATACTGCACTCTCTAGCACAAATCTAATTTAGTTTAAAATAATGAAGCTGACAGCTCAGATAGTCTGCCTGGAAACTGTGCAAATTTCCCACCCACCTTCATTTGCAAGGTCCCTGGCACTCCAGTCTTCAAAAACGCTGAAGTGCATGACAGGTTTCTAGAGACAAGTCTTCAGCAATGCTAAAAGTGAGATCTCCGACCTTTTGGAGAAGCTCATATTTGAACTCACGCCTCCTGAGGGAAAAGAAAGGTTGCTGTCATGATGTCCCAACCTTAAGGCACTTCCAGAAGCAATCCCTTCCCTGCTTCTAGTCTGAGGGCAGTGACCTTGACAAAACTAGACTAGGAGACCACGTCCCACCTCCAGCACTGCTCCTGTCAGACAAGAGGCGGTGTTTGAGTGGGGAATATGGTAAATCACCTGCAAAAGGGTGGAGAGGGACTTTTACAAGGGCACACAGTGACAGGACAGTGGGTAATGGCTGTAACTGAAGGAGGGGAACTTAGATTAGATATTAGGAAAAAAATCTTTACTCTGAAGGGTGGTAAGGCACTGGCACAGGTTGCCCAGAGCAGCTGTGGATGCCCCATCCCTTGAAGTGTTCAAGGTCAGGTTGGATGCAGCCTTGTATAGTGGAAGGTGTCCTTGCCCATGGCAGGGGGGTTGGAACTTGATGATCTTTGATGTCGCTTCCCAACCCAACCCATTCTATAACAGCGAGCAGAGTCCCCGCCCCACTGTCTTTCCTGCAGCAGCACTAAGTGAGAGCTAAAGACACAAACACAATTGATTTTTCAAGGTGAGACGCTGCCAGAGTAAACCGGGGCTCGCCGGTTGTGAAACCACGTTTCCAAAGGGCTCGGGGGGCACAGGTCCCGGTAAGGACACGGCAGGTGACGCACTCCGGGGGCACACGGACACGGCTCCTTGCGCAAGCCGGAGGGATGCGGGGCGCGGGCAGCGCCGGCACCGTGGGCCCCGCTCAGCCCAGGCACACAGCGCCTGCCCCTTCCCTTCCCTGCACGGCCTGCATCTGCCAGGGAGGAGCAAAGCACCGTGCAAACATTTATTAAGCAGAGCACTACTTTGGTGAGTTACTGCTCCCATCTCCACGGGCACTCCCGAGCCAAGACCGGGACAGCTCCCGTGCGCCATCCTGACCCTCTGGGGCAGGTACGGGAGAGGAGCTGGGGAACAAAAGAAGTTCAGTACAAAGGAATTCGGTAGCAATGGGTTTTGCGGGACTGCACTATGATCTCGGCACAATGCAGGATTCCGAAAAGCATTGCCAAAAATGCTGGCAAGACCCTACAGCTCTCGGCAGCTGGGACAGGCAAAATCCTGGTCAGGACAAACTATTTATTTCCCCATTCTGCCCTCTGATTAAAAGTTCTGAGACCACTGATAGATTACACTGCCCAAAATAAACCTCTAAAATACTGCTTTGTTTTGCAGACTTAAGGCTGAACATGTACCCAAAAAGGTCATATACACACAAAAATAAGGAAGTAAGATATTCTCACAAATCCAAAAGATTCAGAAAGCATTATTAAAGATGGTAAGAGGTTTTTAATTTCTTTTTTTTTTTTTTCCAAAGACCTAATTGCTATGGAATTGGTTTATAAAGCTGCCACTTTTAGAAATTTGGGGTAACACCTCTCAAAAGTGGACATGAAATGAAAAGCATAATAGAAAAGACTCATGAATTCAGTACAAATTTTAGCCTGAAAGCTCATTCAAAAAAGTTATTTCACCTCCAGATGCAAGTAGAAAGTATTGTTTAGGAGAGAGGATGGAAACGAGTAAAGTGATATAAAAATTGTCAGAAACATTCAGCAATTAGTCTGAAATTTGCTTTTTAACTTCAGGGCTGTAACTCTTTGATCTATTATTATCACCAACCACAATCAGCAGCATACCCATGCATCTTAGAGGAGCGTACAAATTCCTGTAAGCCATTTTACATATTATCCACAAATACTGGATTCTGTTTCTGCTCAGAGGTTCTAACCAAAAATTTACTTTTTTTTTCTCCTTTTCAAAAAATAACATTATGTATTGACTTCAAGTAACCCTACCTCCAAATTGAAGCTATCAGTTTGTTCATGAAGCCAATACGCGGCTTAGAGATCGCCGATTCGGAGAAATTTAATTTAGCAACCAGTTAACAACAAATTCTAATGTAATTGCAGGTGCTTAATTCACTGTTTAAGATAAAGAAATAAAATTCAACTTACTTTGTGATCTACCAGCAGTGTGGGAACTCCTGCTATAATATAACTCAGTAAAGAAACGGCATCTTGCAAAAATACTTATTCATGTAATGAATAGGTACAACCAGTGTTACTTATACTTTTAAGAATCCCAAATGAACAGCCTGGATTTGATTTTCTGAGCTTTTTGTTGTTGTTGTTGTTTTGGGAGAGGGTTTTGGGAGATTGGGGTGGGAGGGGGGTGAGGGGCGAGGGTTGATTTTTGTGTTTTAAATCTTTTAGCACCGATTTCAGCGAAATAGAGAAAGAGAACCCCCCAGATCACTTCCTTTCAGAAAACACATGGTTAAGCTCTGGTAAACCACACTAATAAACCTCAGCTGCAAAACAAAACAAAAACAACAAAAACAAAAAACCACAACCCCAAAGAAGGTCACAAAGCCTCCCATTTAATAAGACCATATATTTGAAAACTTTGCCCTGAAAGCAAACCAGCCCTCAAGATTTTTGTAAAATCCCGGGGTCAGTGAAGAGAAAGACATGGATCGCTGAAATCCTGCTTCCAAGTCCGGGCAGGGAGTGCCTCCTCCCACGCAAGCCCCGCAGAGAGCGGGAGATGCTGCCGCTCCTCTTGCCGGCAGTGGTACTGGAGCAGGCTACACCGGGAACTGCTGGCAGGGATAAACAGGCACTTCCTGACCTGCGAGCCCTTCCCCTGTAGCATAAGCCAAAAAATTATGCCTTCCTCCAAGGTCAGCCTGACTCCTCCAGCAAGAAACCCAAGGTGGCTCCAGCAGGAGAGGGCTGTCGGAGGGCCCACCAGCCGGTGACCTTCCGCTGCAGGTTACACAAGTAGGGCAGTGAGCAGTCAGATCATGCCATGGTCTATTTAGGGTGCATTCAGACGTGCCCAATAACACTGCGAGAACCTGGTCCATTGCACCCGATGGAAATACTGCTGCTTTTTTTTTTCCTCTCCACAGATCTCTCACTCAGAGGAGACTGCAACCGAAGTAATTCATATGCTGAGCACCAGGCACAGTGTAGCAACCAGCTGCATGTGAAAACTGATAAAAGTACTAAACTTAGATGGATTTAATACCTGTTTTTCACACACTCTTTTTAGTTTCCTCGTTGGACCATTTTTATCACTCTTAGACAGCCATATTTTAAGACACATTTGCCAGAGAACAAGTTACGGTTCTATATTCATCCTTAACTGTGGGCTTTTCTGACCTCTGAGATCTTAAATCTCAAATCACAGCACTCCATTGTTCTCCAAGAAGTTTTGGTCAAAATAAGTCCATTATTAACTCCATCTCCTACAACTCTGTTCAAAGACTCAATACATACAATTAAAAAAAGATGCCTTTTAATGCCTTTTAAAACTATATCCTGAAAATGCTAGTGTTGGGATTATGGCTCGACAACACATTATCTTTTAGCAGGAAGATGCACTTAGGATATTTTGCAGCCTCCATTCCCTTTCCATCCCTTCAGTTTGTTCTCGTGTCCATATCACATCACACTGCTTACCAAGTTTCACTGTCCTGTTGGTTTTTTAGAGCTTCAGAGTGAACTGGATCAGGAACCCTATCTGTCTCACATACAACAAGCTCAATCATAGGGCAAAACCAAAATCAGAGCAGACAAGACATGGCCCAACAGAGTATTTTCACCACTGCAAACAATATATTGTTCAGCTACAAGTGACACCCAACAGCAGCCACTGCTCCAGCCTGGGATCAGCAAAGCACCAGGAAGTACCTGGAAATCTGATTCAGCCGGGCAGAGCACTTCACAGCAGGTTGTAGCTCCATTAATGTTAAGTGCTGGTTGAGTAAGGCCAGGTTATTGAACCACAACTTAACAATTTACTCCCTCTGCAGACAACAAGAGAACTGCATGAGCACTGAATCTGCTGCAGCAATCCCTGTGCATGCTTGCCTGCCTTGCTGCAACACACATCCCAAAAAATAGGACGGGAACATTTTTTATACGGTATGTACTTTTCTATCTTCCAGTCCTCATGAAAATGTCGGAAAACGCATAATCAAAATTTCTTCTGCTTGCTAAAATCTGTGCATTGAAGGGGTTGAAGGTGACCCCACCTTCCTGTTTTTCAGAAAAGCATCAAAAGTAGATTATCATAGTGAGAATCCATATCAGCAAAAGTGATACAAAAAGTAGGCAACTATTAGCTACTATCAGAATAAAACATGGCAAACTGCTTTCCAATAGCCAAGTGCTGCAAAGTTTAGTGGTATTAACCAGCAACTGAAACATTTTGGAAATACACAACATTATCTACCCCCGCACAAAGAAACAACCAAAAGCACTAGATCCTGGCACCCAGATTGACAACAGAGCTCTTATTTTCTCAGATGTGGAAGATCTACCCATTTATGGAACACAATTTTCCAGTAATGTGGAAAGAGCACAGCACAGGAGTCAGTGGATGTGTATAATTTTAAGGGAGAATAAAACATTATTTGCATTCCCATTTTTAGGGAAAATACCTTATAAAGACTTTGAATTCCTCAATAAAAAGCAATACAAAACCCAGCACCCTCACCAAAATAACAACAAAGAAAGCTGTAGAAAGTAAAAGGCTGTTCAATGCTTGCTGGTATGCCCATGGGAGCCTTTCAACCTCCTGGTCTGACGTATTAATACAGACTTCTAATTTCTTTAGTGAGAATAAAGAACATGCAGAGGTCTCGGTTGTGTCAAGACTATACCCAAAGCTGCGTTAAAAAAACAAAAAAAAAAAAACCAAAAAAAACCCCAAACCACAAAATTATACAAGAACTTACAAAAACAAGTATACCTTCTCAAATTGAAATAAAGGAAAAATATCGATTTAAGGCTATGGCCTATGGTATTAGAGAAACATTTGTGAAAAAGGTTTGCACAGTAAATTTTTGGGAAGATAAAGGGGAATACAGTCCTGCCAAGCATGGAGAATATTTTAACAGCACAGTCCTTTTCTCATAAAGTCCGTCAGCAAACAGAGGTCAAGGCCATTCATAAATTCTAAAAATAATATTTACCAGACCTTTATCTTTCTGGCAGGTATAATTCTGATAAGTGACTATTCTAGATAATATTTAACATTAAAGTTTATTTACAAAAATACTTGCAATAGCCTGAAATCAGATTTTAACCAGAATCAATTCAAGCCAGTAAAGGCTACAGGTAAATCAAGATCATGTTATTGGGTTGCTTTCTGGTTTTGGATTGGGTGGGAGGGGTTTTTTGGGGGGATTTTTCAAGTAGGGTCTAAGAAATAAATAGTGACACATGTGAATGGCTCAGGAGCAGACAGTTATAAGTTGTCCCTAAAATACTATCAATGTCTGATCAAAAATCTCTTGAAACACGATTATAAACATATGCAATTCATATTAAAACACTAAACTTTCTGAATAACAGCACATCAAACTTCGTGAATTCTTCCCACACTGGATTACACCAGTGGAATTGCCAGGAAGAAACGACAGTAGGAGTATCAGCCCCCTGTTTCTACCACAACCACTGAGAAAAGTGAGTATGTGTGTGTACATACATGAGCTAATATGGAAATTAGAGGGAAAAGGCACATTTGCAGAAGAAGGTTTAGGTAAGAGCTAATGCAGCAGAAAGGTCATCCTCCTCAATTTTTACTGTTCTTTTAAGCAACGACGACATTTTCCTAGGCCATTTTGAAAATCATGTAATTGGCATGATCATGGGGCTCAGGCTAGCACCCCAATTCAGATGAGCACTGATCACCTTAAAGTGAAATCTTATCTGGATCCTTAGTGTAGGTTTTCATCAATGACATCACACAATTGCACACACCTTCTTTTTCAAGCCCACTTAGCTATTATTTAGTTTAGAAACCAGTATTTCTTAGAAATGCTATTCATGGAAGGAGGAATCTATACACACAGACAGACAAGTATGATTCACCCTTTATTAAAAATTACAAATGTAAAACCTTTCAAAAACAAAGACATGTTCTGCATGCATATTAGCAGAAGAAAAATATTTAAAAGAGAATAAGGGAATTTGGTTTTGCTTAAGAGGCTCTTGTTCCCTAAACACCACAAGCTGCAATGTTATAGAAAAGCTACTACCAACTAACTTTAAAAGAACCATAAATGTGCACATCTAATAAAAGTAACAGAAGGAGAAAAAGAGAAATATTCTAGTTGGCAGTGGGTGATTGGCACAGTCAACAAGGTAGCATAGCGTTTTAAATGCCTCAACTATGGTTATTAGACACTACCACCAAGTGTAACTGTTTCAAGAAAGGGGACACTAATATGAAAAAAAAAAATTACAGCAATAATCTAAAGATCCATTATCAATCTGAAAAGTCAAAGTCATCTTCTTTTGGCCACCCACTCCTTTTCACCATGTAAGCTGCAAGTCTGAAGCAGTTCAGAAAGGGTATGACATCAGGGTTCAGAAAATAATGCTGCTAAAACAAGACATATTCCAAGCTGGTCATCTACTGGCTTTAGAGAACCATGTAGCCTATTTTTTCCCTTCATCTCATTCTTTGCTTGCAGCCATTTATACTTCAAGCTAAGTACCCCCGAAAAAAAGATAAAGACTTAGAATACCAGAAACTTTAAAATATTGCAAAATTCGAAGGGTTAATCACATGCTGTAAAACTCTGCAAAATGTGTGATGCCTGATATGGTTGACACATCAGAAAAAAAACCTGACTGGAAATAGCAAGGATCTGGTTTAGATGTAGAGGACAGAGGTGTGATGCTGCTGTTCTGATGACACGAAGGAAGAGGTATTTTGCAATCCCCATACCACATGGATATGGGACAGCTGAAACCAACCTTGGGACGTTGGGTCTGGCATGGTTTTAAGCTACGTGTGTTTTATTACAACACTTCAGAGCACCAACTAATTTGAGCATGATTTCCCCTGTTCCAGCTGCAAGACAGCACAGAATTGAAGAGAAAAATAAAGATCAGTCTGAGGTTCGATAGCAAGGCTGAGCTTTTACATGTGTGACATCTTATGTTGAGTCTTTACGACTCGTCTCACCAGCAGATAAATAATCTCAGCAGGCACCTCCGCACTCAAATCTGCACTGCTAAAATGATCTCTACATGAATTTACCTTGAAAATTTTTAGGGCTTTGCACAGGTCCCTGGCTGCACCTGCTGGCACAGAACCATCGCCAAGCAGATTAAGAGCAACATTTAGTTAAATAATGGGGTTGAGTTAGGAGATTTGAAATGATGACATATGTCCTAATCTGGAGTACAGATCAGGATGCCTGGAGTGTCGCAACCCCGCAGATCTCCATCACCTGGACAGAATTCCACACGTAACAGCTCTGAGCACTAAACATTTCAGGATTTCAATCCTGCAAAGTGGCAGCTACACTCACCTGCACATCCTACAGAGATACCAGCTTAGAGAACAAAGACAGGAAAGTGCACCCAGCCTATGTCATCATCAAGTCTGATTACATTCACTGACCTAGAGCTACCATGGACTAATGTCAGATCAGAAGACTCCTTAAAAAGCCGTATGAGAAACTGTCACTCCAAACACAACTGTTGATGGCAGCCATGCTCCCACCTGCATTATTTCCCTGTTTCTGTTGTGCCTGCCCCTGCAATGGATGACAGCCTTTACTCAGCACAAGCATTCAGTCACACAAGAGCTCTCACAGCTGGCAGGAGCTACCTGCCCAAGCAACAGTGCTCAACCACAAAGGCAGTAAAATATTGGGTCTTTATATTCAGGTATTCCATCAGTCTTCTGGTGAACTTTTCTCACTATATAAATAATGCAATTTATGAAAATTTCATCAGGTAAAATAACTAGAAAACAGTACCTCCACCTTCCTTAATCCAAGAAAGTACATTTAAGCCAAGGCTGGATGATAACAAATATCCAGCTACATGCAAAGTTCAGCATGATGATGGGATACAGCCCTTCCAAGCTGAGTATATTAAAAAGTGCAATTTTTTTTCGAGACCATATTGGAAATGGCCAAAGAAAAAGTGAAGTATGGTGTACAGAATGATAGGGAGATTGCAGCAGTGCTGGACAGAACTGAGAAAAAAATGAAAACAGTTAAAGTCCCGTTTTTTCTTTCTCCTTATAGGTAGATAGGCTGATTTCCCTCCTGAAAAGCACCATTATTTTAGATATTATGTTTTTCACTGCAACACTATTTTCAGAAATCTGTAGTATCTTACAAATATGGAAAACACCACGCATCCTCCTCACCCTACTCCAAGAATAAGGCAGATGCTTCATTCACCGAGGGCAGCTGCGTAGCTCGTGATAGGCAAAAAAAAATACATGAGAAAGGTAAATGCTAATCTGTTACTGGCTATTTGAGCTTTAGCACAAGCCTTTGGTGAACCTGCTGGACACATGGATATGCTATGCAACCATTCTAACTCAGTCATGCTGTCAGAGACGCTTCAGGACTCGTACCATTGACTCCGAAATGAGATGGTTTAAGAAAGTAAGCATCCCTCACGAGACACACGGACACCTGCTTGAAGAAGGATGTGCTGCCACGGATCAGCCAGGAAACCCAAATTCAGATGACACTTGTTTATTTCTCTTCCACCAAAAGGGAGGAGATCAGTTTATCCATTTCTCCCTTTCAAATGCATCAAGTTTTAACAGCCCTCCTCCTTCTGGAGGCATTTTTCTATATATACAAACCAAATGTTCCTACAGTTAAAATACAGAAATAATATGTTGCCAGAGGCTTGTAACGTTTAGTTTTTTTAAACTTAACCAGTTAAAGGCCAGTGCAATATAGAACCATGCTTCTTCACAAAAACATTCCTGACGCTATCGTTTTCTTATCCTCGTCTCAACATTTCATCTGAGGAACAACACATTCAAGCACTAGCTAAAAAAGAATAACCATTATAGGACACAAGAGAGCAATTTCACTAAGCTCTCATTATGGGAAAAACAACATTTGTAGTAGTAAGAGCTCATAAACATACTAAAGCTATACCTTCAAACCTAATAACAACAGAATATAATATGTTCTTCTTAAATATTAAAGCCAGCACTTTGTTTTTATTAAAGGCAGAGTAAAATACAGCAAGATAGCAACAAATCTAATAATAACTGAAATTCAAACAAAGAATTACGCATCAGGCTCAGAAATACCACCCTGGTCCTCATTTTAATTCATGTCTTGTTTGTTTAATGCAGGGGAAGAAAGAAAAAAAATGAGGACACAAAAAAAAAAAAAGAGAAATAGTAATTTGCCAGCTCACCTGGACACGTTTTCTGGAATGTACTCTAGAACTGGATACCCATCACTTCTTCTGGATGCCAACTCTGAATGGGACTTCCAGGTCTCCACGAGCGTGCTGACAGCAGGGAAGGAGCTCAAGTGCTGAAATGTCTGCTCTCGAGCAACCGGCCGTGACAAGGATATCGTGCCCTGGGCACCGATCCTGTAGTGAAATGACTGTCCACCTGAATTTACACCCACAATGGCAGAGGATGGTATACTGTTCTCTTGGTAATAGCTGCCATCATCAGGTTCCTGCTTAATCCCCACACGTAGGCCTGGATTTGGAAAACCGCTACCTTCACAATTTCCATCAAATGAAGAAACAGGTGGTCCTAAAATCCCAGAAAGAGAGTAATAGTCTTTGTCATCCATAAAAGAAAAATATGAGCCATCTGTAAATGGGAAAGGATTTACTGTTTGATTGCCTTTAAACGAGGCACCAGAACAAGGATGTTTGGCCGACTCTTGCTTCACTGGTACTGAAAAGGGGGAATCGGAGTTTATTTTGCTGCTGCTGTCACCGATGCAGGCGCTGCCGAAGGACCCGTCTGGCTCGGGCTTTATGAACTGAACAAGGTTCATCTGGCTGTTGTTGGAGATGGCATTCTCCATTTCCTCCATCTTAGGAAACGTGAGTTCTTGAGCACCCTTGTCTTTTGTTTCTGGACTAGGAACGGTATCTTGGCTTCTGCTAGGTCCCGCTGGCGTGCCGGAAGGCGGGAACCCTATGGAGTTGTTTACGGGGCTACAGATGGACGATCCCACAGTGCTAACCGCCGGACTAGAACGAGTGGACCTATTATTGGCATTGGAAGGGCTGGCAATGGAGCTCCTGGAGTTCAGGTTTGCAGGACTGGACACAGAAGATCGCAGAGTGATATTATTGGGACTCGAGACAGGAGATTTCACGCTGCAGTGACTGGGAGGACTGGAAATTGGCGACTTCATGCTACTGATAGGGCTGGAAAGTGGAGAGCCGACGTTGCTGACGTGCGCGGGGCTGTGCAACATGGAGCCCCGGTTCTCAACGTTCGGCGAGCGCGACAGAGGGGTGCCCTGCCCGATGGGGCTGTGCATGGCAAAGTTCCCAAAGTTAGCGGTAGTTGAGGACACGGAGTTAACTCCCGCAGGACTACATACTGAGGAGGCCATGTTCTGAGGGCTGCAGCCTGAGGGGCTTTTCTCTTGACACATGATAGGGCTTTTGACAATCGCGTGCATGGCACCACCATTCACAGCGCTCCCAGAGTCCGACATCAAAGACCTCAAGGGCCTGCTGGCGCTGTGGAGGGGAGAGGAGCAATGGCCGTTCTCCTTGTAGAGCTTCACCAGCTGCTCCACATTCTGGTAGATCTTTCCCGGGCTCCCCTGGTTCTGCTGATCGTAGTGGTAATCGGCGTCTCGTATCGAATCCATATATAAACCCATGGATTCAGCCACTGCTGCCGACAGCTCCTTGGACTCCGTTTCAGTTTTGATGTCAGAGGGCAGAAGACCAGGCTGGCTGTTGTCTTGCTGCAGGCAGGAGAGTAGCTCAGGTTTTTCTTTGCTGTTTCCTTGAGCACTGCTGTTCGCGAAAGTGCTGGCGGCACAGCTTACGTTTACAATCTCCATGTAGTTACTGTCATCAGTCTGCTCTCCAGCACCTATGGAAGAATACTCCACAGACTGAGAAACTTGACCCCACCGTCTCTCCATATCTAAGCCTTCTGGGTAGCTGTGGTATCCTTTTGTCTCCATAACTAGCAAAGACATATACAAAAAAGTAAAATTAATGACAGGACAGTGTGACTTCCTAAGGAAATTTCCTAATTTCCTAAGGAAACAAGGCGTATCCGCTCTCTCTGTCTATCCTCCTCTCTCTCTCTGCCTGCCAGTCCCATTTCCCTGCCCCATCCATCATCTCTCAACCATTTGTCCAATTTCAATCAAACCGAGGGAAAAGGTCTCATGGATATGACAGCCTTATGGATTCAGGGAGAAAATGGCTCAGCAGTTAGGAAACACCCAAATTTTTGCTCCCAGCCCTGCCCCAAAAGGCTTGGCAATGTCAGCACAACCACCCACCCTCGCTGGCCACAGCCCCATGGCCAGTGACAACTGTACCAGGGGCTGTCCCTCACCCAGGGACCTGGAAGGAAAAAGGGGAAGGGGGAGTAAGGAAGGAGAGGATCCAGAGAGGTCCTGAAAGGATGTGCTGGTGGTAGGCAGGATGCAAACCCTGTGGAAATTGCTCATTACAGCCCTGCTCCTCCAAGGACCTTCCACTGCCACATTACAAGGACAGCAAAGCAAAGGAAGCTGCTGTTTTAAAGGGGTTTCTCTTCATCATCCTCACCCTCCAGCGAAACACAGGATGCTTTAGAAGGAACCAGCAGCTCTGAAGGGCTGGGAGCTGACTTGCCCCTTCCCAGCTATACAAACTTCTTGCACAACCACCCAAGGAGACACGAAGGCGTGGGGAGAGAAGCAGGACAGAAGCTCAGTAGCAAACATTTCTGCCACAGAGAAAGGGGATCAGACTAGGTGGGAATGCATGGCTATTAAATGGATCCATAATTCTGCCAATTCTGCAAACCTCCATGGCAGCCAGCAAGAGGAATATATGAAGAAAAGTAAACCTCGTTCTAAAATGGACCCTAAAAAAAGCCCTCCCATCCCACATGCTGCTTTCTTGAGGTAGTGAGCAAAATGCATGACCTAGTCTCCAATAATCTGAAAACCACATATAAGTAACAACAATTTCTAATTTTTTAAGGATTTGGCTCATAGTATCATTAAAACTGCAGAAACTCTAGTGCCAACAGTTACAATATCAGTATTATGCAAATATTTTTTCCTTTCAGAATGTATTCATTTTCCAATATTTAATTTGGTGTTTAACCCTTTTACTTAACACTACTTAACCATGCTATTTTAAGCAAAATTATAAAAACAAAACAAAAAACCTTAAAATGAATGACTTGAATATTTCTTTGCCCTTACTTAGTTGGAACTATAGCCCTATGCCTACATTCCCCTCAAGCACAAATTTTATTAGAACCTAGAATTATGTGTCTCACATCATCATGTATATCAAATCACATTCCTATAGTCTAAAATTTTCAGACAGAAGTGCCTAATTCCACATAAAGTCACTCCCAGATAATCACCTACCCCTGATTTAAGTGCTGAGCAAGCCTAATTCCTAGAGAAATCAATTGCAGCTGTGAGTGACCCGCATTTCTGAAAACCAGGAAACTTAGTTAAGGCTTAAAATTAGGATATAAGTTAATTTTAACTCTCAGAAACACCAGCAGAACCACTGCATACCAGGAAATCTCTGTTACAGGCCTAACATTACACCAGTGTTTGAGCTTTGTAGCGACTTCTCCCACAGCAGTAAAATTCAAACTTCATATATAATCAATAGGCAAGCATACTCTAAAACTTCAGCGAATAAAAATCTGGGTCACACAAAGGAAAAGAAATTAGAAAATGCCCCAATCCTGCACTTGCAAAGGCTGGTAAATATACCCAAAAGGATCAAAAAGCAGCAGAGATTATTTGTGTCCTGATACAAGTTCAGTTTAAAACGACAGACATAAATTAGGGAAAATGCAGCAGCAAACAGATCTTTTGGGATTGCTGGTTTCTGTCACCTCCAAGTGCCTCAGTGGGTACCAGAACCAAATTAATCATCTCAGGGGTTACTGGTAGCATTGGGGTTTGGTTTTGTTCCTTTAGGCAGAACTTATTACAACTTGACTAGCATGTTCATCCACGGAATCCACACTTCACCTACTGCACACACGTGCCTTTTTACTAACTTTCACTAAACAAATCTGACTGCGGGCTAAAACATCCACGGACATCCACAACTAAAGCTCAGCAGTGTTACATATCGGAACCAGGATCATCTCTGATACTTTACAAAGTAAGATACATTGTGAACACAGCAGCTTCTCCAAACTTCCTTCTCGAAGAACTACCGAGACACTGCGAGTTGTGTATTTCACCGCAAACACATCAACAAACACAGCCCTCTCTCCGCAGCACAAATCTCCGATCAATCAGGCATTAAACCAGTCTCGCAGCAACAGCCAAATAAAAATCAAATGGTACCTGGTATCCCTGCAACTAAAAGGTCACCTAGATACGGGAAAATCTGAAGTAAACCCAGGTTCATAAAAAAAAATAAACTGGTGGTTCAAGCGGCCACACACTTCTTAATTCTCGATGTTTGTAAATGAAATTTTCTTGAAGTTTCACTGTCTGCCAGCCACCCCGCTGACAAAAGACTGCCTAGGGGACCAGAGTTTCATGGCTGGGCTGGGGGTTTCCCCCCTTTCTCCGGAGCGGCGGAGCGGCGCGGGCAGCCCCGGCACCGCCGCTGCCCCGGCACGGCCGCCCACGGACCCGAGCGGAGCCGGGCGCGGGTCCCCCCCGTCCCCGCGGGTCACCACCCACGCAGGCAGCGCGCACGCTGATTTCCCTATTCACCCTAAGCTGTGAGGAGCATCACCGCAGCTCGCAGGCAGCAGCCCCCGCTTTGCACCCCTGCCCCGCACCCCCCCGCCGCCTGTCCGCTTTCCCGCAGGTGCAGTCCGGGCTGTCACGAGCGGGGGAGCCCGGCAGTGCCCGGGAGCTCGCTCCCTACCTTCCCTCCCTCCCAGGAGCCCGCGGGGGAGG